>JAKWIX010000155.1:0-65572 GCA_027704785.1 Solanum chmielewskii | reverse complement strand
CCATAGAGAGTTAAGATCTATGGCATGATATGAGAGTGGTGAAGAAGTAAATTTTATCTTCCTATAGCCTCTCGCTCGTCGATGTGTCGAGAATCACCATCAATGAACGAGACTCTACTAGACGTGGTAATACGAGACTTTGAAACCTAAAGACAAATCCTAAAACCTTATGCTCAGATACCATGTTTTTTATGACTCGAAGATATACCCTAGAAGTTATTGCATCTTAACACGGCGTGATCGACATCTTGGAGGTCTAAGACAAGTACTTAGATATCTTTCATTGCATGATCGTAAAAAATAGCAGAAATTTAAAACATTGCATAGAACATCATATGCTAGAACACTACTTCATATATATATTAAAAACTTTGTATGACATAATTAAACTCAAATGTCTCTTTGTCATTTTAAGACACAACTCAATATAATAGAATACGGAAATGACCCTTAACGACATAAAATATAAATCTAAGCTATTACATCAACATAAAGAAATATCTTTACATAGGCAACCCTTGAATAATAAGGGTCCCTTTACTTGAATTTGGGAGATCTTTCCAAGCTCTTCCTTTATGAAACCTCCTCTAGCCATCACCACCTACACTTTGTGTATAAAGATATAGAAAAATTAGATGCATGTAAAAACATGCATTTAAAGATGACATTTCATTTGAAATCATGCAACATGTTTTTTTAGTAAACTTCATGAGCAAAGGCATATATAAGCTCAATATTATAGTTCACATACATTATATAAACATGGATAATACCCATAATAACACATAAAGCCATTTATCATACTTTAAACAATATTCAATACATACCATACATTACCTCTCTTATATCTTACATCTTTCCTTAAGTAACCCTCAAGTTTTCTAAGTACAATGTATCACTTTGAAGTCACCTTTCAATAGTCTTTGATAATATGTTTCATAAATACAACCACATATAATCAAGAGTCATAAGCACATCAAAGACATTAACTTCACATAAGGACCATAACCTAAGAAAACTCATAAGTCATTCTAGTACAATGTGTAGGTAGCATCCCAAAAATACTACTTCCACCAAGTGTACCTAAGGAGTCATCCTATACTAGGTATAACATGCTTAACAAGTCATAACATATTCATTCATAACTACTCACAATTCCACATACTTCATACCAACACATAAGGAATCTTTCCGTTACTACAACCTTAGTCATAAATCATTTAGTTGATATCACATGTAAACTACCCTCATAACCCCTTCACAAGCTTACTTGGGCAATGTACACATAGAATCCCATACCCCCACATATACTAAGTAAACTCATTTAGAAACCACAAGTATAACTCTCATGCATAGTCATAATTAACATCTTCACATAAGAAGGTCAGTTAACATGCTTTCATACAAGTCATATATAACATAATTATTTACTTCATAATTGTCTCCAATCCTATCCTTTCTTTAAGTCATCTAGTGCAATGTATAGGTAGGGTCCATAGTCCTCCTAAACCAAGTACACTTCACAAGTACATTAGATTAGAGTTCATAATATTATTTAAGTTTATTTATTAACCTTCGAGAGACATATCCATAACTGACATAGACTTTGTGAGATACATGGAATCCGGTGTTCTACTCCCATGCCGAAAATAGAGGGTTAACACTTGCTGAAGGTGCAACCATTCTTACATAGCTATTCTAGGTGGATACACTAAGCTACAGTGCTATGTGGACACATAGTTATGGAAGAAGGAGATTGCATCTAGAAACCCTGACTTACAAACGTGGAGGTTTCCATCTAATGAGACGACATCTAGGTTGGGAACCCGGACTTATTAACGTGAAGCTCCGACTCTCATTTTCATGTTCACTCGCAGCTAATAAATAACTCCCTTTTTAAATACCATTATGACTTTAGATAACATTATTTCATAAAAGTTAGGGTTTAGGGACTTACTCCCTCATATATCATATAGCTCAAAGCTATCTAGGGTGAGAATTCTACATTCACCATAGAACTTACCTAAAGTGAGAATGTCCTTTCACATAATCATATCATATTCATGCATGCATGTATGTGCGTACATATATGTGAGATCTACCTTCACATAAACACCTTTAGGAACACATGTTCATAAATTCATAAATCATATACTTTACATGCATGGAAATAGGTAATGATGCATAGGAGAACTATCATTTCCTTAGTTATCATAAATATATCCTACTCATAGATATGCATGAAGTGTGTGTGTGTGTGTACATGGTCAATATGATCCCATAATGGCTATCATATAGTATTGAGGAAGCCACCCTCTAAAGACAACAACACATATAAAACATTCTTCATGTCTTGAATCAAAAACATCAAGAATATTAAAAACTATTGACTACATACACTCGCATTATATCATAAATAATAATGTACATATTCAAAAATAGAATAGAACACTCCTAGCATCACAGTAAAATAGGGAAAACATACAATGACTCGCTAGCACGTCTAAAAACCAACGTTAGAACGTCTTGGACGTTCTTGGATGTTTGATCTCCCAATGACTTCAAATCAATTATGCAAGCTATAAAAGACTTTATTAACATGTTATTAACCTTTTTAGTCTCATGTGATGCTCTATATACCTTAGTTCATTTTGAGGGTGTTACAGTATCGATAGCTTTGATAGTTTCCTCCTCGCTGAGCATCGCCTATAAAATTAACAAATTCTGGGTTTTTTCCACGTACCTCAACACTGTGATCTCAACCTCCACATATTTAAATCTTATGGTTGATGTACCATATTAACTTGAGCTTGTCGTTGTCCTAGTAACATATTGGTAAAATGGGTAGTAATGATATTCTTGATTGATGCAATTTGTGTAGACAAAGTTGTCACTGCTTCAATTTCCAACAATCTAGTAGTCTTTTGTATGACCAGTTTATCTCATCCATCAGTCCACTCAGGGTTACCCTATCAAATTATATTATGCAATGCAAACAACTCATCATGTGTCTTCTCCAAAACTTGTCCCTCTACAACAAAATCAAGTAAAATTTTGTGTTTGGTTTCAACCATTCAATGAAGGTATGGACCAACACTTCGTTAGCTTTATCGTGATGTGGAAAACTTTTCAATAGAGATTTAAACGTATCCTAATGTTTGTACAATTTCTTCCCTCGTTTCTGTTGGTAGCTCAATATGTCACTTTTCATCTTGGTCATTTTACTGGATCGAAAAACCCTTATCAAAAGCTTTTATACAAGATCATCCCAAGTATTTATGGAAATTGTCGGCTTAGAGTTCAACCATCTTTTAGCTTACCCCAACAGAGAAAAGGGGAATAATGTTATGCTCACATAATCAGAGTTGACTGTAGATGCAGTGTATGTATCAGTGATCTCGACGAAATTCTTAATATGCACTCGTGGGTCCGCATGAGATAGACCAAAGAACAGGTCAATTCTGTGTATTAGTTGCACCAACTTCTTGTTTAATTCAAACCTCCCAACAAGTGTAGGTTTCTTAATACTTGAGATATCATTGGTAGTTTGTGGGATTCCCGCTACCCTCATTTTCATTTCTTCCATTTCTATTGGCCGGTCTTGATCCTTCCTTTTTACTGTAGTCTCTGGTTCTCTTGCCACACGAGAAACAAGATGGGTGCATCTTCTTCACCGTCTCCATTAATAACAAATATCTCCAAATTTTAGATAGAGACTCTACGAAATCCTAGTCGTCTTCCAATGCGAAAACGTAACAGCACATGGAAAATAAAAAGCCATGATCAAGTTGTCAACACATATACAAATAATTTAGACACTTAAAAATTTAGATGTATGCCGATTTAAAAGTTCTTTGCAGCGGAGCCAAAAACTTGTTGCATCAAAAAACACACGCAGGTGCACGTCGTCACTCAAACTGTACAATGACTCTTTCGAGCCGAATTATCAAATCCAAAGGACTTAAAATCAGTACAAAACAATTCTTTTACGTCTAAACTAAATTTACTTAATTGGAAAATACTTTTAGAAATTCATTTATCAAGAGCGGACAACAAGTTTAGAAGAATGTCATATACACCTCTACATTTACCCTTATTATATATATATATATACACAGACATATAGATAGATAGATACATAGATAGATAGATAGATAGAGAGAGAGAAAGAGAGAGAGAGAGAGGGAGAGAGAGAGAGAGAGAGTTTATGTGATATAAACAGGATTTCAATCGACGAAAAAAATATATTTTTAGATCACGATTTTTTTATATTCACAATGCATTATATTTTTCTTTTCCTGACAAGTCTTAAATACTATTTCAAAATTTTTAGGAGATATTAAATTATAATTGCATTAAAGATAATAGACTTAATTCCAATAGCTTAGAAACTTCAAAAGTAGATATAGACCCCATATTATTTATGGTAAAAGCTTCAGAAGCAGACATGGTGATCCACATTATTTGTGTTAAAATCCAAAAATATTCTTGCCAAATACTTATGTAATTTGATTTTGTAATTCATTAAGTCAAAAAAATCTTAAATGAAGACACCTCTTTTGAAAACGAAGTATCATATTATATAAACAAGTAAAGAGGACTACTTGTTTAACTTTAAAAAATACTTTTGAGTTATTTTTTAAAAACATTTTAACCCTACTACCACCTCAAAAATCTTAAATTATCCCCTTTTGAAAGTTCAAAGGTTTTTATCTACTCTTGATAAACTGAATCAAATAAGACCAAGAGCTTCATTTATCTGATCAAATGGCAATGGAGGTACATCACAATCATTCTTAAATAATTTTTACGTTTCTACTTTTCTTTATCTCAAACCGCCGTTGTTGATTATAGAACTGATCTTCTCTTTTTCTTATTATTTTTTAGGGTGGTTCATCTTTTGAACATGTTTCAAACCAAAAAGGTGAATTCATCATGAATGAAAGAACTGGAAGAACATAAAATGAGTAATGGTGAATGTTTGCCTCCCTCTGATAAACCCTTTTTTGGTATGACTCTTACTAATAGCAGTGTTAAGCTCATCTACAATGATAACTCTAATTTTCTCCCTACTATTTCATCTGAAGTTCCCTCTTTTTATTAGTATGAATTCACAAGTTATTCTTTGTAGTGCTGATTCTCATCATTTACTAGAGGTTTTCTAGTTATACAAAATTATCTTTGTTAAGACGCTTCATATACTAGTGTTGGGATTTTCAGGGTGGATATGAACTTAGTGGGACTATGGGTATTGGATAGAGAAATGATTACCTATCCCTTTACAAACTTTATTAGCCTGAATTTCATTTTTATAAACAAGAGATATTTCTTTTTCTAAAAAGGTCATCTTTTTCTTTTTTCAATTGTAGAATTCTCATTTCCATGGTATTCTATTTGTCATGATTCGAGCTACCCCTAGGAGTGACACCACGTATTTGACTAAAAAAAGGTCTCATACAAGCCTTTAACGTATCATCATTACATAAGGCATAATAATAATGCAGAAATACTTTCTTCATGTATGAAAATATGTAGCTAGACTTCTCTCATTACACCATATAAATATAAGATCACGAAAGTTAGGACTTAGACCTTATATCAATACTAAGTCTTAATATAAGGAAATACTATGTAGTCCTTGACAAGGAAAGTAAGCTAGAAGTAGAATCAATAACAACCCATACACGGATTGAGGACTCAACAAAAATGGAGGTATCTTTCAAGACCCGCGAGTTCCCCCTAGAAGTTAGGGATAAACCTTGGATCTCCACAAGGCGTACTTGATCTTTTGGGGTCTTTTACAAGCCCTTTAACTATCATTAATTGCATAAGACATGAGAAGTAGTGCGAAATTAAAACTTTTCACGACATTTAATTAAAAAGGAATTATTTCATAAATAAGAACATTTAATCTTCACAAGCCAAACATAAAGACATGACATAATATCTTAAGGACACGACCCTTTACATTTGAAGGAAATACATAATAACTCTTAAATAAAGAAACTAGGAAACATAGACTATGTCCTCGAATATATAAGGACATACCAAGTCTTGAGAGATTAGATTTTCCAAGCTTCGCCTTCTACATTCATCCTTGCTTCCAAACCTATATTTATTAAGTATACAAAAGTATGGGGTTAGTAAAAAACAATGTACTAAGTATGACATATCTAAAAACATGCAAAAAGGAACATTTTAGTAAAAATAGACTTTCATGTAAATTAAGTAAAACATTCATGAATATAGAAGTAAAAAACATAAGAATAATCATTTAAAACTTAGAGAAGGATTTTTATAATTTTAGCAAAAAGTACCATTTTACAGTGAAGTACCCAAACATTACAGTGAATCCCCCAAAACAGAGAACTCCCGAAGTCAAGCCAAGAGGAAGTGAACTTATTACCGTAGGAGTTTCCGTAGATAAGATTATCCTAAGACATACAAGGTAAGACATGAAGGAAAAACCCATACACCTCCTTCAATACACATCAAGGTGATCCCCAAGACTTCCCCTTCTAGTCATATTCGCCTCGGGAGAACAAGTCCCCACTCAATGACAAGACATTATAAGAACATTCAAACAACTCACCAAGACTCCCCTTTTAGAATGACTACCTAGTGTATTGAATAGATTGTTCCCCATTCCATCACTTACCCTAAGTAGTACACTCTTTTGAAAGCTTAGTACTTTCAATTCATATAAGACTCGCGAATACTTCCATTTCAGAATCCCTACCTAGTGAAATTGAAAGATAGCGTCCCATTCTACTACCTACCCTAAGTAGTACACTCTTTTAGAAGACTCACATTCATTACTTTTGTGGGGGTTAGTTTAACCGACATAGATCGTGAGAGCCATTCATGGAATCTTAATACTCCCATTATCGGAGAATGGTCCCCCCACTTGCCTAGATTGAGGTCCTTTCTTTTAGCGTTTACATGGTTTTCCCAATAGCTACACCTATGCGGGCTCATAGTTAAGGGATAAGGAGATTTCTACTAAGTATCTCACTCTCTTCTGACGAGAAGTACTCATCTCAAGAGGTACATTGGAATACAACAACTCAACTCACGAAGAGTAACCACCTCTTCTTCATATCCTCTAAGTGCTAGGCATAACTCCTCACGGTTTCTCAACATTATAAACTATATGTTAAGGATAACTAGTGGACACCACATATCAACTCACGAAGGGTATCCATCCCCCTACCTATCTTACAAAGATCTTTTAAGATAACGAGGTTACTACTAAACACTTCATCTCAACTCACAAAGAATGTTTACCCCAAAACTCCCCTTTTAATTCACATTCTTAAACTTCATTCGTTCATTCATTTAAAGTGTGTGTATGCGTGTGTACATGTTAGCACACCTTGCATAATAGCGTCATTTCATTTACATTTAATTATGTACATGCTTAGACCTTAATTCATCACATTACACACTTTAAAAAGCTTCACATAGTAATATAATTCATTAAGACATAATCTCTAGCATACTTCTCATGATAAACTTCATAAATTACATTAACCAGAATAACATCATAATCATCTTACTTCACATAATATGCCTTCATGGCCTCTTTCACTATACACAAGTAACTTTAAATTCATACAATTCAAGCTTCATAATACACTTTACATGAACGAACTTCATTATCACTTCATTTAACACATTAGGTCCTCAAAGACACACTTACAATCAATATCAAGTAAATCCAAATTCATCAAGTAAACACCGCCACCAAGAAGGTGGACCATACGACTCAAGAACATTTCATAATAAAGCAAAACAACATAAACAACTTACCCTTTATCCAAGATTTCATAAAATATAATACTTTACTCAACATTTAATATTAATATAGCCCTTAGGCAATATCTAACAACAATATCAACACAAGGAAACCAAAGCTCAAAGATTACAAAACCATGCTCATTGAACTATTCCTAAAGTCAAAATTTTGATAAAAGGCTTTAACATATTTTCATTGATGTTTTAGGATTAATATCACCAAATAAAATTCTAAACCTAATATTTGAATCATTTAAAATGTTTTCATGCAAGACCCATATTTAGAGTTAAAGATAGAAGAAGTTAGGGTTGAAAACCTTTTTTTAAAAAATTCATTAGAAAGGACTCCTTGAATGGAAGAGAGTTCAATGATGAATAACATACCTCAAATATAAGAAATAAAATTTATTTTTGATGAAGAAACGTCCACTAACATCCCTCCTAGATCCTTCTTGAGTTCTAGCTTCTATGGAGGTTCGAGAGAGTCTTTCAAGAGAGAGGGGTTTTGAATTTTAGGAAATGAAGTCTGAACTTGGGTCTTAGGGTTTGAAACACCTTAATATACCTAAAAGACCCTAAAAATATCACTCACGGTTCCTAAAAGACTTGGGATGAATTTACCATACACTCCAAGCCAAGGCAGTCTTCTTAGCAGCTTTTGCAGGCAGCACCAACGGATCCCACCAACAGCCCGTTTCCCAATCGATGCCCCATTGGTGGGGGTCCATAGATCGGTACTTAGACTCTATCATAACCAGTATTTCTTTACATTCAGGTCTATTTAAAGCCCAAGGTCAACGTACTGTCCCTTGTGGCCGTCGTTGGTCACTGCTTGGCAGCTTCTAGCCAAAGGGATAGGGTCCTCTTCTAGGGCCCTCGTGGGTCATAGGTGGAATCTTTACTGGATGTTAAATGCCTAAACATAGTCGTCTAGGTCTTAGAAACACCCCATATCAGTTTCGATTAAAACGAACACATAAAACTCAATAAAACACATCAAGACACACAACCTTCTTAACGTCGTGGACGTTCTTGGACTTTTGACCTCCAAACTTCACGCACTTCCTAAGAACACAATTATAACTCATTTGAGCAGAATATTAACTCAATAAACGTTCATGAAGCTCTATTTCACCTTAGTTCATTTAGGGTGTTACAGTAGCAACTCAAATTTTCTTCAAGAATGGACTAAAAGCACCTCAACGGCCCGAACCTACACTTGCAGGAGATGTAGAAGAGAAGGGGTTAGTACAAAAGCCCTATGAAAACATGCATAAAATACTTAATATGTGAAAAAGACATTTTATGAAAATAATGCATTTTTTATGTTTGAAAACCATTTATGCACAAAAGGACATACTACAAGTCTTAATAGCCTTCTAATATGGTTTTTCTTAACATAGTAGGTCCATCACCCTAGCAACCCTAAAATCATACTTTTGCAATACATAGTTTATATCCCATAATACCAACTATACTAAGTATCAAATAAGAATCACCTTAGTTACACAAATCAACTTTAGATCCCATCATAATCTACAATTTTACATAAGTGAATAACCATGGTCATCACATATACTAAGGAGAGTCATATCTTCACACAAAACCAATCAATGTATATCATACCATCATATCTTACCCTAGCATCATACACCCACCCATAATTTATTTCAAAGACTACTTCTGTAATGTAAAAAGTGAAGTGTCATACCCCCACTCCTACAAAGTAGACTTATTATGAAATCACAAGTATGGTTCAAGTCATACTCATTAAATTATTACATAGCTAGAACTGCCTTAACAACAATAGACCATGTGAGATACATGGAATCTGGTTTCATATAACCTATCATCGAAAGAAGGAATCCTGCTTGCCCAAGGTAGAACTAAACATATATACCTATAATGTGGATCCACTAGCTATGTCCTATGCGGGAACGTAGCTATGGGATAGGAATATTGCTTCTATAAACCCATCCTATTGAACTAGCGGGAGAGTTTCCATCTAATTAGAGCATATTTAGAAGACCCGACCTTAAATAGATGGAAGGTCTCTACCTAAGGAGAGTCATATCTTCACACAAAACCAATCAATGTATATCATACCATCATATCTTACCCTACCATCGTACACCTACCCATAATTTATTTCAAAGATTACTTTTGTAATGTAAAAAGTGAAGTGTCGTACCCCCACTCCTGCAAAGTAGACTTATTATGAAATCACAAGTATGGTTCAAGTCATATTCATTAAATTATTACATAGCTAGAACTGCCTTAACAACAATAGACCATGTGAGATACATGGAATCAGGTTTCATATAACCTAACATCGAAAGAAGGCATCCTACTTGCCTAAGGTAGAACTAAACATATATATCTATAATGTGGATCCACTAGCTATGTCGTATGCGGGCACTTAGCTATGGGATAGGAAGATTGCTTCTAGAAACCCATCCTATTGAACTAGTGGGAGAGTTTCCATCTAATTAGAGCATATTTAGAAGACCCGACCTTAAATAGATAGAAGGTCTCTACCTCATTTGTCATATCCGCTCGGTGCTTAGCATTATTTTCCAACTTATACATAGTTAAGGTGGATTGTAAATTTATATGTGAAGGACTACATTACCCTTCATTCAACCTAACTCATACGTAGTTCATGGATTCAGCATGGTGAGAACTACCTTTCAGCTTACAATCATAACTTCATATATAAATACATTAAAAAAAGAGGTTGCTAATAATGCTTAGCACTGACATCAATATTAAATTTATTAAGCTTGTTGTCTCCTGTATTCAAATTACCAAACAAGAAAAAATAAAAGATGAAAAGAAAAACAAAAGAATTATCAGAGTCCACAAAACCCACTATGTGTCCTCATGAAATTTAATCCCCTCAAGTATGTGAGGATGCAGATTAATTTCTCCCTCGATAAAATGGATTAACCATTAAAAAAGTAGCAGTATCTAAAATTTTAAAATTTCGGGAACTCAAAATGAAAGCAATGAATCACACTCACAGACACGATCGATCGATTTTGTTTGTGAGAAATTTATGAAATAGAGGGCAAAATTTAATATAGAAAATGAGAACAACCCTATCAATTTATAGCCAAACAAAGGGTAAAACAACTCCTAGAAATAAGTTAACCTTTTAGAAAGGTCACAACCCTTTGAAAAAGGTACAAACTTTCACATGGTCACGACCCTTTAGAAAATCGACAAGTTTTCATAAAAATCACAGCCCTTCAGCAAAGCTAAAACCCTTCATTTTTTGTTCAGAACATCAGAACACAACAAAAAAAAGAGCATAGCTTGCTAGGGATCTACATATATTGAGTAAGATTATCAATGATCTGCACAAATCCAATCTGATAGTGTCACATTAAGTTATAATTTATAAATGATTAGAAACATTAATTCTACCGTCAGTTATTTTAAAATTTTGATTTTCAATTTAATTTCATCATTGGAATAACATTTTGAAAAAGCTGAATCGATCAATTTTTCCATGATTTTCGTTTTTTTAAAAAAAATTAAAAATTAACCCTCACTGCATTCTTAATCACCCGATTACATCTTCAAAATGGAAAAGAACATAAAATACTCTTGAAATATTGAAAATGGTACAAAACTAGCCTCCATCCACCTATTGGCTCCAAAATACCCTTTTCACCCACCTATTGGGTTCAAAATACCCATGTCATCCACCTTTGGATTCAAAATTTACCACTTATTTAAGAGTTTCAAATTTACACTATTCAATTATTTTTTTAAAATACTTGGCGCTCAACTATTGGATATAATTTTATTTATAAATATTATTTATAAATCTACCCACTACCCACCCATTACTAATTAAGCCCCACCCAATTAATAAACCATTTCTAATATCAAAATCACCGTAACTAGTACTAAACCATGAAGAAATTACCGATTCATGAAAATGACATTCAAAATTATCGAGTCCGAATTGAATCCCCAATCAAATTTAGGTTGAGCCGCTTATTTAGGAGGACACTTTTAATAGGATTTTTAAAAGCTTGAATCGAAATTTAAGATTAAATTTTAAGAAGTAGCACCTCTCGAATTAATTTATGCACTTCTAAATATAATTTTATAAATATTTTTTTTAATTTATTAAAACTTTAACATATTCTCTTATAAAAAAGTTATCTGTTGAGTAACGTCACATAATTGATGCAATCAATAATTAAGATGAACATACTCAGACTTTTAACTTTATCGGTAATTTTTATTTAGACACTTGAATTATAATTTTTATTGAATACTTGAATTAGGATAATATACTTCTATAGACATTTTCACCTCAAATTTATATAAACACTCATTTGTAATAGCTTTTTTATTGTGCATTAGTAATGGAGCGGGTTTATTAATTGTGTGTGGTTTAATTAGTAATTAGTGGCTAGAAAATTGGTTAATAAATTATATTAATAAGTTAAATTATAATAACAGTGGAGCATCGAGTATTAAAAAATATATTTAAATACTTTAAATTTAAAATCATTAATAAGTGGTTAATTTTGAACCCAAAGGTGGTTGAGAAGGGTATTTTTGAGCCAATGGGTTGATGAGAAGGGTATTTTCGAGCAAATAGATGGATGGAGGGCAATTTTGTACCATATCTCATACTTCAAATGTATTTTAGGCCCTTTTTCGTTTTAAAAATAGATAATTTGCTACCCCTTCTTCACATTTCTCTTAAATTGCTATAAATTGTTAACTTTATAATTTTTTATTTCATTAAATTAAATTTTCAATATGGACATGGATAAACTTCCTACAATTGAAGACAAACAAAAACAAATATCATGTGATGATAATTATGAAATTAAATGACGATATGATTCAATGTCTAAAATGTGATAAAACATATAATCATAAATTCACATCGGACTACAGTGAGGATGTCAATTTTTATCATATGCACTTGATTAGGCATAATCATTCAGTTTCGGAAGCAAATCTTTCTTAAAAATTGGTGTTTGAATAAGTTAATGTAAAATCGAAATTTTCGATTTGCATGTTTTTAAAAACAAAAATTTCAAAATTAATTGCATTGAATATTGACATTTAGTATATTACTATCTCTGCACATGTGTTGTACAGGTATTATGTAATAATGTAAGCATATTTTTATAAATACTTTCAACATTACTAAACCACATAGCCCAAAAAGCAGTATTTATAAAAGAGGCATACATGAGACATGAAACTATTGAAATTTTTCATAAAGTTTTTATTTTTTGAAATTGAAACTACTGGAATTGATAATGTTTTTCCTGAAAATTGAAATTTCCACTAGAAATGATAAAGTTTTTAGTAAATCATTATTGGGCTGTCAGTGTTTATACCCTCCACATCTTCCGGAACCAATTCAGCTGGAAAATCTTCACTTAGAATCTGAATTTTGAATTCGATTTTGTTAGAGTTGTACTCTAAGAGTTCAAACACAAGTCGATCCCCCTCTTTGAGATTGTTATTATCTGCAAATTATTTCCATCCTGAATTGAATTTGTATTTAGTTTTGGATCCGACATAAAAGAAAGTTCCACTTATTTCACCACAAATAAGGACTGCAGGGGATCCATCGAAAGGATGTTCTTTATTCAGTTTCATAGATAAGTACCATCAAACATTCAAAGAAATTCAGCAAAATAAAAGTCAAGAATCCGGAAAAACACAAAGTGTCCAGCTCTAACTGTATAAATATATATATTTGAACCTCAGCTTTAAGCCTAGAACCAAGAACATCTAATCTTGAATTCACTACTTCAAAACTGAAATCCTCCCCCCCCCCCCTCGATATTCTATAACAGTCCAGAAAATTTTAGGTTGAACTAGAGCCTGAATATAAAGTTACTTTTATAAAAAGAATTTCCCCTAAGTTAAGAGACCATATAATCATTTTATGGGATTTAGGAGTTAAGGCCTAATAGATGAATAACAAGAAAAAGCGGCAAGCTAAGTCCGAGAGACAAGGATGCCCCAAACATGGATCTAAACCACCACCACGACTCATGGTAAAAACCATGGTTAGTGGAAGGCTTTGTGATGTTGCCTTGGCCAAGATAGAGGAGTCCCAAGTGTCCTAGATATTACCTCAAACCTCAAGAGGGGACCATGGGTCATGGTCCACTCCACGACTCATGAGGTTGGGTGTGAGACTCACTTAACATTTGAAGGAAACTGGGCGTTTAGGGGAGCTACTGTCCAAAGCACCACGGGCACCATAACGGGTCGTGGTGCACTTGACGAGGGGAAAGGGGGATCAATAACTTGACTTAGTTTTTGTATAAATTTGCAAGATTAATACTTCCTCATCCTCAAGACAAGCACCACGAGTCATGATGCTCAATATGGCTAGTGAGGTGTGGCTCGTGAACCTGAACGCGTTCTTTTAATGAAGGTTAGTTTAGTCTTTTACTTTTAAATCCAATTAATTAAGGGGTGTTTTGGGTAATTTCAAAGGTAAAATATAAATAGGGTTTTTAGTCTTTTTCATCCATTTACAAGACTAAAACTGAAAAATCCAAAATAATCTCCCAAACCTAGTTTTGAAAAATATTTCTCTCTACAAATTTCCTATATTGAAGAATATCATTAGCTTCATGGAAAGGGTTCAAGCTCCGATATTTTCATCCCAATTTCATTTTAAAGCTTCAAGCAAGGTATGGGAACTTTCATTCATGGGATTTCTTTCCCCATGAGGCCCTTTCTCTACTATTTTCGAAATTGGAATTTTTTCAACATTAGGGTTTTGATTCTAACCTTGGGTTCTTCTTAAAAACGTTTTATTTATGTTGGTTATCCTATATTATAATTAAATTGACGTTTAATTAGGGTTTTTATTTTTAAATTTTCCTTGAACCCATGTGTTATCCAATGCCCCGAACTTTATGAAAATTATGATGGGTTTCTCTATGAATTATGAATATGTGGGAATTGTATGCATGTGGATTTAGTAATTTATCTTGTTTATTCCATGATTATTGTAGTATCTCTAAGTGTGATTTCAAGTATGATCTATGACCGTTGAAGAGTAAATTGTAAGTTTTGAATCCTGAATTATGGCCTTGAAGGCAATGTATGAAGGTAATCCTATGTCCAAGATTCTTATATATGAATTATTTGATCCACTTGAAAGGTCGAGGTTCTTACATTAATCTATTTATGTATGAAGTTATTTTCAACTTTGGGTTTATCAACATGGTTAGAACTATAAAGGGACTGGACATTGCTCTTAGTAAGAATCATACCAACATAGTGTTTATCAGAAAGTGGCAAATATTCATTATTATTGATTTTTGTTCATCCAGTACTTTCATTCATGATGAATTCACCTGTTTGGTTTGAAAGTTTTCCAGAAGACGATCCACCCTAAAAATTAATAATGAAAAGAGAAGATAATTTATATAATCAACAACGCGAGTTTGAGAGAATGAAAATTAAAAACATATAAATCTGTTAAGAATGATTGGGATGTACCTCCATTGCTGACTAATAAGATAAATGGAGCTCTTGTTCTGATTTCATTCAATTTATCAAGAGTACATAAAAACCGTTGAACTTTCAAAAGGGAAAATTTTAATAATTAAGGGGTGGTGTTAGGGTTCCATTGTTTTTAATAAATAACTCAAAAGTATTTTTTAAGTTAAACAATTAGTCTTATTTATTTGTTTATATAATATGATACTTCGTTTCCAAAAGAGGTGGTGCATTCTAGATTGTTTTGACTTAAAGAATTACAAAATCAAATTATATAACGATTTTTCAAGATTTTTTTTGAATTTTAACACAAATAATGTGGGATCACTTTGTCTTCTTTTGAAGCATTTAGCATAAATAACTGGTGATATTTGTATCTACTTTTTAAGTTTCTAAGATATGCAGATTAATTGTATATCATTAATGCAATTATAATTTAATTTCTCCTAAAACTTTAAAGTATTATTGAAGAATCGTTAGGAAAAGGAAAATACTATACATCGTAAATATAAAACAATTATGATCTAAAATCTATTTTTTCATCGATCGAAATCTGGTTTATATCACATAAAATTTATATTATAATAAAGCTTAATGTAGAGGGGAGATTTGTCATGCTTCTAAATTCAAAAAATGGAATTTGTCCTTTTTTTCCCTCAATTGTTTGACATTTTTTGATCAATAACTCTTCAAATCAATCTACTTCATTTACTTAATCTTAAATACCACTAATGGTGTTCACTTTGTTTAGAAAACTTTGAAATTATTTTAATTTCTGTTTGAAAAATACACCAACCTGAAAATACAACTTTTTTGTTCTTAGTTCTAACACTTGTAAAATAATAGGCATTCCAACAACCAATCTACATTTTTATATATTCATCATTTGTCTCATAATTTTAATTTTTATTGCTATAATATTATTATTGACCTTTATTTGATTTTAAGTAATTTATTGATATATTGTATTTGCATGATAAGAATTTATATAAATGTTCTTTCTTTATAACTTCTACGTTTCAGATTTGGTGAATGATGTTTTATTTTACATATTATTTATATGCTACTTAATTTATGTGTATGAGTATACATAAATAGTTAAATTTTTGTTATTATTTATATTATAATTAATCTTTTATTTCAAAAATTCTTTTCTTAATTTGATTCAAAATAATGAAAATATCTAATTATATTCTTGACTCATTTTTATCTAAATAATATCTTATTCAATTGGATTTATAAAGGCCTCATACTTGAAATATTCATTAACAAAATTTAACTCACATAACTTTGCAATAAAGCTTAATTAAAGCTCATGCTATTCAATGAATACTTAATTATTGTAATAGTTATATGTACATATTGATATCCTACTTTTACTTTTAATATTTTTTAATTATTTCTTTTTCGGTATGCAATTATCTGATTGTTATGTTCTAGTGCATATTTCGTTGTGCACTAAAAGAAAATTTATAAACAAAAATATTGTGTAGAATTTTACTCTTTCAAGCTTCTCATTAAGTAAATTAGTGATTATATTTTATATTGATTTTGAGCAAGAACGTAATATGTGGAATTTTAATTTACTTTCTTGTAATTCTCATTTTGTTGTGTATCAATTTTTGTAATGTATTACTCCTTCCAGGAGTAAAGAGAAAAATCAAATAGAGAAAAAACGTGAAAAAAATTAGAAAATTATTATAGAGAGGTTTGAAGTATTTTAATTAATGATCACTTTAAATTAATATCCTTTTGAGTAATCTATTTTATAAAAAAAGTTCATTGAAATAATTTAATACTTTTAAAATTTGTTGTTTATGAATACATAGATCAAACATAATATTTCTTATATTTGCATTATAAATTTTTATATAATTTTTTATTTCAGTTAATATATATTGATTTACTTAAATAAAGTCATATTTAAGCTTTATGTTCACACATATTCTATTAAATATGTAAACATTCAGAAGTTAACAATAATAATATGATATATGTTAAATTAATATATATTATAAAAATTATAATATTAATATTTGTTCATATTTTATATTTTTTCATCCGCGCGAAATGGAATATCTATTACTGTAAAACCTTCACAAATTAATACTCACTATATTAATATTCTCTTTAAAATAATATTTTTCTACAGACCTGGCTTGGACTAATTTCGATAAGATAGTGAGATAATATATTTCCAGATTACTCTATATAAATATATGGTCATATTAATATCATAAATGAATAATTGTTCAAAAGTACAAATACATCTAAAAAAAATTGTGAAATATAACTCTGTTTTTTTCTTAAAATTTAAATCTAGTTGAAGTTCATCTCTAATTTTTCTTATTGCATCCAAGAGCTCTGGTGTTGTCTTTTAGAAATACACCATAAAATTCTGAAGAATTCTACATGTGATAAGTTCTTCTTTATGTTTACGGGTTCAAAAAATATAGTCATCTTCAACGTCATCATCAACATTATCTTTTTTCGTTTCTCTAAGCTCTTCACCTTTGAACAAGTATCACTTTCACTTGGATAATCTTACAGGTCATGGATGTCTAGTTATTTTGATGACCGAGATCATATCATGATCTCAAGTTCATAAATGACGTTTTCACAAGAAGGTTCATTCAAATTTTCTGAGATTGCATTCCCCACGAAATTTTATAGCGTCGAAAACAATTTGCTATATTCTCTTTCTCAACATTTGTTGTCCAAACAAGGATTGAAAAATTGATATAATCTAAAACATTAATCTTTCTTCGATCAATTTGTCCCACTTCATAGGCTTCTAATATCCTACGCTAAGATTGTTATTATAATACATCTTGAATGTTTTTATTATCCCAACATCACAAGGTTGAAATTTGGGTTTATTGTTGGGTGGCAAGAAAGACAATTCAGCGTTTATATTCCTTCGATATTTTATGGGCTTGTCATTTATCAATCATAAGAAAAACTCGTCTACCATTCATTTTCTGGCCAAACCAACGAATATATTCACCGAAAAGTACACTTGCCATCCATGTTTTTTGGTTTAGGCGATAGGGACACTTAAATAAATATTATACATACAATGATTTTGATATAATCAAAATTAACCTTCATTAAATCTTAAAGCATTCTTTAAATTAATAAATATTTTGTTGTTGATAAAATAAGATCTGTATAGAATAATAAAATTTTATAGTCCCACCTATATTAATCAATTGACGTTGAAGCTTAGCTTATTTATTTTTATTTTATTTTACAGGTGATATTGATTTATTTTTGTTTGGAAGTTATTTTAAATCATATGAGTTCAAATTCCAAATGTCTAAGGAGTTGTTTGGTGTATAAAAATAATGTTAGATTGAGTACGTTAGTGATATTTGTATTGATTATGTACTGTTTTGTATGCTATTTTAAATTGCATGCATTGCATAAAAATATTAATTTAAAAAAATACTCTCCACAATTATGATGGAAAAGATCTAAATAGAGTTTTGAGGGGTACCCAACGGGGTCCAAGTAAATTCCATGCTTAACCCAATGGAATGTCCATCTAAAAATATTATTATTTTCATTAACATAAATTTTTCTCGCAATTATCAGTTGCTTGTTCATTTCTCTTATATTTCTTAGTTTTTAATTTCTTACTATTAATTAGGATATTTGGGACTCAAACCTGAAATGAACTCACATATTTATATTCTTTTAATTAGTATTATTTTTGGATTAGGATGGGGATAAAAGACATGATTATTTTATTATTTTATTTTAAATTTTGGGTGTACACATAAAATTGTAATCGTTGTATATATTTGCTTGATTAACTCATCTTTTATTGAACTAATTATTTCTATATGCCTCATTATTTTCCTCCTTTTATTTTCTCTCTTGTTTATCATAATGTTTTACAAAAATAAAATTGTGGACAATACCCAAATAGAAAAAAAAAATGGAAGCGATATAAAGTGAAAGGTTAAGGAGGGAATAGTGTAAAGAGTAGAATGCCTAACCTTTTCCTAATTCAAATTTACTATGGAATTAAAAATCTAGCCAATCACGTGAACTTATATATTAAGTATTTTTAAATAACTTTTTTATGGAAAAGGGATTAAAATGCCCTGAAATTATTATATTAGGTACAGTATTACCCTCAAACCATCTAATGTGTGTGATACGTGGACACAAGGGTTTTTTTTTTAGTCGGAAGGTGGACGTCAAGGATATTTTAGTACCGATAGGTGTATGGAGGGTAAATTTGAACCAATTCAAATACATGAGGGCATGTTAGGCCTTTCTCTCTAATTTAAATTTTCTTATTAATCTCTTACTAATTATTATGCTCATATCTTTGAAAATTTTCTTTTAATGTGATTATAATTTAACAAATGTAAATGATAGAATTTATGATTATTTTTTATTTCGTAACTTGTCTAATATATTTCAATTTGAATCAATCATGTTTTAATATATGTTTTGTAGGATTGTCTTAAATTCTTTGAGGTATTTTATTAAACATTTCAAGCCAAATTTATTAGATTTTATAATAGTTAAAATTTAAAAAAGTATTATGTCAACTTTGAATGTCTTCTAAAAGTAACAATCACTATTAATATTGATTTTTTAATTAAAGGTATTACGAAATATTATATAAGTAAAAAATAGTACTAGATCTTATTGACATATGAAATAAAGTAAAATTTTAATTTTATTTTAAAACATGTTTATAATAATTTTTATTGTTATGTAATAACTGATTCTATTGAAAATGTTTCTAAAACTATATATCAACAAGAGATACGTAAACATTTATGTTTACATGATATCTTACAATAATTTATAATATGTTTATTCTTTTCTTGCAAAATATTACTAGAGATATGCTAATAACAAAAAACAATAATAACTATTAAAACTATAATCAATTACAATGTTTTTTTAAGAATTAACGACGGTAAAATATATCTAAACAATCAAACAGACATAACTTATTTTAAATATAATTTAGGCGTCTCATTCCATTGAGTCTCCGATCCCCGGTGTCACGATGCGAGAGCACCCCTGAGTCGTAGCACGGCGTACTCTACCTCGAAGATGTCTTATACAAGCCCTTAACATTCATTCATCAAATAGGCTATAAAAGTAATGCAGAATTAGAACTTTTTAATCAAAATCATAAGAGCCAAAAGTCGTCAATGTTTAAAAAATCTTTATACGCAAGTGGAATACTAGTGTTACGTAACCAACATAGACCCAATTTCAAAGAACATACTAGGGACACAACCCACTACAATTAAGAGGAATAATAAAAGTGTATTAAAAAAATTTTAACAAAAGAAACTACAACACAGAATCTTTGTCTTCAACATATGAGGACATACCAAAAGTCTTCAGAGAAACTCTAGTCCCAAGCTTCACTATTGTAACACCTCTAAGACAAACCAGGTTAAACTAGAGTTTAACATGCTCGTCATAAGTTTATAAGGTCTTAAAATGGTTAATTTTAGTGTTAGAAGGCAGTGTGTTGAGCTTTTAAGAGTTCGGAAGTTAAATATCCAAGAGCGTCCAAGACGTTAGAAAATTTTCCATGAGACGTGCGTGTGTTTTCTAGTGTGACTTTGCATGTTTTACATACTGGGTTTGAGTTCAAAGTGATAGGAGAGGTTCCTAATATCTATTAGGTTTGAAACATATGGGCACGGCTCCCCAAGAATCACCCTAAGTATCCTTTAGGAGGACCAAATTTGGAATTTAAACTGCCCAAGGCAGCCCCAACAAACGACTACTCAAGCGACACCCCATCAATGGAGGCTGTTGCTCCACCCATAGGTGTGGGAGCTAATCCCAAAACAATTGTGGCCTCTGTAACAAACGACAAACCTTCAAGACGGAATCGTCATTCCATCGATGGTCTGTTACTAGAAGTCGTCATTTGGGGCCTACAATTTCCTACTGGTCCTCGTCAAAGATAGGGGTAATTTTAGTAATTCACCTAGTATCCATATAATATATTGGGTGGTTATTTTGTGGATTTTGGGTATTTAAGTTACTTTATATTTTGAGAACCTATTGTTGAGTTCATGCATTAATAATCAAAACCCCGGACTCCAAATAGAATTCTCTAGAACTCCATTGAAGCTAGGACCAAGGTTGAAGCTATGAATATGATTTCTACATCGAATCTTCATCAAGTTCGTGGTTTATCTCCAATTAAGGTATGATGTTTTATCCTAGAATCTTCTTTCTTCAAGCAACCATGTTCCGAAGGCTTTTCAAAGACTTTCAAAACATAGATTTTCCTAAATTGAGTTCTAGTCATGGGTTCTTGCATAAAATGATTTGAATAAATAATTTATGATAAAATTTATATTAATTGAATATTTTTAGATCAAAATCTGTATGAACATATTCATTTCCTAAAATCCTAATTTTGACTCTGAATGTGTGTGATTTGATCATGTCTTAATTGTATTGGATTATTGTGTGGATTGTGTTGGGCTATTGAAATATGTATTATTATTATAATATTGTATATATGATGCCTTAAATCAATTTTGATCATATTGTAGATTTTTGGATCATTGTTTGGGTTAAATTGTTGGTTTAGTATTATGTATATTTACTGGTAAGAGCCTTGGTAAATGGAATTAAATGAAGAGGATAACACATTGAATTGTGTTTATTGGTATGGTCCACTTATGGTGGCAGTGCTTATGTGTTATATTGTTACGCTCATGACTTCTCGGCATTAGTACTATGTAAATTGTGATGTTATCATGTTATATATTACATAGGTGATCATGTTATATATTACATAGGTGATCAATAAGAAGTATGATTATGTGTATATGTGTATATGTGAGGTTAGCGTTTGATTTCTTCTAGTTGGTTATGTGTGATTATAATAGATTAGGATAATGTCTCTAGGTGTGTTGCTAGTGTATATTGCTAGGTAGATTTGTGTGTTCCTACATGGTACTTGAATATTATTGTATAGGTGATATGAAGATGATGTGTGTATCTTGATTAATAGACTATGTTCCTCAACTTGATGCATGCAAGTTATGTGAAGATGAACTCTTGACTTATTAGATTAAAACAACTTTGTCATGTATGTGTATGGATGAATGTTGAATAGAAGTATAGGATCAGTAGGCCTAGGATCGTACCCTTCTAAGTATGACTAGTAAATGACCTTGAACGCGTAAAGGAGGTCAATATTCATGGAACTTTCAATATAGAATGGAGCTTATTATATCCTTGAAGTTGAAAGCCATAATAGTATCCTTCTTGTGTGAATGACAGACTTAGGGATAGGTTGGTTGGAACAGAATGAAACCATCTCTAAGTAAGTAATTGAGCTATCCTTGTAACCATTCAGTGGCAGCCCTAGTGGACCCATCTATGGTAGGAGTATTATGATTTGGTAAGACTAAACTATGGTACCTTTTCATATGCCTCTTTGTTATTGAACTTGCTCTATCAGAACATGGCTAGTACCGAGTGAATATGATTGTGGTAGTGACTCTACTTAAGTTGAGACTACAGTACATATAAACCCTTGATATCCTTAACCATGTGCCTACATGGGATGTGTCCTAGTTCTACCCTTGGCAAGTAGAACATCCTCCCTCAGAATGAGGTAGACTCTAGATTTCATGCCTAACTAGTATGGTCTATGTCCGTTAATGCCTATTATAATCATGTGGGATGATTTATAGTGTTGGAGAAGTTCAACAACATTTAGGTAGTGGAATGGGACACTATTTAAACATGGCACATATAGGCTTTCAAGATACTAGGATGTGGTTTCCCTAGTTATATTCCAAGACCATTATATATGGTCCTCTAAATTATTCATTTTATCTTAATTTATTTAAGGAATGGTCATGCTTAAGTTAATGAAGGTTGAGTAAAAAGGATCCCTATCTAGGGTAGCTTTGAGGATTACATAGGTAGGCTTGGAAAGGGTGTACGGATGGTCTCTTCAAGTCTTACTCAAGTGAGTCTTAGAGTAACCTTGGGTAGCGAGTATAAGTAATAAAAAAGTGAATAATTTATTAGGTAGTCCTAAGGATTTTTTAGGTGTGCTTGAAGATGATGTATACGCAATGTCTTCTTATCTTACTTAAGTAAGTCTTAGGATAACCTTTGGTAGGAGGATTATATGCTTATATGGTTTGAAGTGATTATCATGCTATATGTGGATTAATTGGAAACATATTTTATATGTGAAGTTTGTGTTGAAAGTGGTTCTTATACTCATTTATGAAGTTTCCTCCAAAAAGCATAAAGAGTATGTTTTCTGTAAATGTCCGTTTTAGAATGGTTTTATTGCATGTCACCATACTTAGTGAATTCAATGTACTAATTCTATATGTTTTTTTTATCTCTAAAGGTTAGATGAAAATTGAGAGAAGTCTCTTGGATTGCTTGAGAATAGCATTCTCCTAAACAAGGCTTGGTATGTCCTCACATGATTCAAGGACTTGGTTATGGTTAGCTTTTTTTTCTTTTCAAAATATGCTTAATAGAATTTAGTAGTTCCATTTTATTGATGTATAGGATGTGACCCAAGATATTCGTGTTGTATAAGATGGCTACTAGAGACTTAGCATTTCCTATGTTTTCTATGAGAGGGATTTGAACTTTTGTTGTGAAAAGTTTCAATTTTGCACTACTTTTCATATATATATATATATATATATATGTGTGTGTGTGTGTGTGTGGTGTGTGTGTGCGCGCGCGCGGATGAATGATGTCTAAGGGCTTGTATAAGAACTCCTAGAGGTCGAATAAGCCGTGCCACGACATGAAAATACCATTTCATCTAGGGTTTATACTTTCGGGTTGTGACAACTATAGAAAACACCTCACTTGTCAACACCTACACTTGTAGTAAAACTAGGAAAAATGGGTTTAGCACAATGATGTACTATGTATGATGATCATGCAAAAATATGCATAAAATGAGACTTTATTTGAGATATATGATTTTCTTGCTATTTTGATAAAATCCATAATCCACATGTATAAGAGACATTATAAATCATATCCACATCATAAGCATGCTCCACTATTTCCAATATCAACACATGCCTCCTTTGTCAAATATACCATATAACCATCTTGGACCCTCCACCTAAAGTTACCCTAAGATCCACTAACCTAAGAAGTCCATGTAAGGGAAGTCATTACTACCTCTTCATGCCACCCTAGGTGTTCCTCAAGGGTGAAAAATAGTTAAGAACCCTTCCAGTCCCACTTAACATGCTAGTAAAATTATGCTATTCTTCAACATTTCATTTATTAGAAAACATTTAAGGACACGTTCATCCATTTAAAGGACTTTCACATAATAGTCATTAAGACTAGGGAACTCACTTTAGAACCTTGTAATCCTACTCGTTCCTACTCGTTCCATGTGTAGATAGCATCCCATACTACTATCTACACATTGTAGAACCAATCAACTAACTAGAGTGCACATCCCACATCATGGGAAAAAGCATTAACCGACATAGACCATACTAGCTAGGCCTGAAATTGGGTATCATAAGACCCCACACCGTGGAAAGTGCTCCACTTGCCAAGGGTATAACTACTACATAACCCATGTTGGCACATGGTTTACGGGATAACCAAAGATGTTCATTGTACTCTAGTCTTTTCTTCGGGAAGAAGAGACCATCTTAGCCATTCCACTCGGTGTTATCCCTAGTTCCCATAGAGTAGTTCATTCACATGTATGTACTAGAGAGGGTACCAACGTTGGTTCTACCGACCCATGGTACTTCTACCAAGAAGAGAGACAGCTTAGGTCTAATGGATCAAGGTTCGTTAAGTATAACTCATGACTTTATTGGAGAAGGTTTTCTATTATTCTGTCCCACCATCTCTAAGTATATCATTTCACCCAAGAAGGAGGTCTTTTCCCTTAGGTCTACCGCTTCAAGGTTTTACATTCACTTAAGGACTCCTCATGGATGTCACCACTCCTAGGTCTATCGGTTCAACACGTAGCCTAGAGGACTAATTAGTCATTAATAGATAGGTACCACTACTAAGTCTAAAAATCCTAGAAATTTATTCATTCATTACTCATGAAAAAGATGCCTAAGTCTACGAAGTCATGAGACCATATTCAAGAAGTTTCATTCATCAAGAGGGGCACCGAAGTCCACAAATTCCAAGAGATCATATTCAATAAGAGGCACCTAAATATACCAAGGTAAGGTACACATCACATTACAGAAACCTTTCATATTCTAACATCAACAAATTTAAGCATTAAGAGAGAATATGCTTCAATCCAATACCATAACACTTTATGCAAGATATCCTTAAGTCCCTATGAATAACTTTAATTATTACATTCACCTATGCCTTAAAATTATAATAATTAATTAACCTGTTATTCCTTCAAGTCCATACTCACAATACGTACACAATAAGTAGACACCTTCACCATAAGTGGATCAAACCATACAAGAACAATTCCAATATAGTAACAGAATTAGGTCAACATATCCTTCACCCATACCATGATCACGATTTCTCAATTCTACATTAATTAATCATACTTAGATATAGATAACAATAGATATTAATAGTACAATACAATCTAAGCACAATTATAGCAATATCTCATCATAATAATAAAAAAATACATTATAAGTAAACTTTAGGAATTTAGTGAAATAGTGAGTTCATAGAGTTTTTAACTTTAAAATAAACAGTTAACAATCAATATAATCATATTTTATCAATTGAATATGTTTGATGCAAGAAACCATGAGTTTGAGTAAGAATTGGGGTTTTTCACAAACTTTGAAATCTTGCAAAACTATTTTGAGATTGATTCTAGGGTGAAATTTCCCTAGATAAAGGATCACCATGCCTTATTGGTTTAATCCTCCAATAAATTGAAGAAAAAAACACTTGAAATCCAAACCCTAGGTTGATCATTGAACTTGACCTTCAATGGTGTTTTAGAAATAAGTATTGGGACTCAAGAGCTTTGATTTAGGGTGTAGAATTCTAAATGAGGGTTTAATTATTTGAAAACACTTAATATATATAAAAATACATAAAATAATTTCCAATGAATTTAATTTGTCAAGGGTGCAATTCAATAAAAATAAATTGAAGAAAAAAAACACTTGAAATCCAAACCCTAGGTTGATCATTGAACTTGACCTTCAATGGTGTTTTAGAAATAAGTATTTGGGACTCAAGAGCTTTGATTTAGGTGTAGAATTCTAAATGAGGGTTTAATTATTTGAAAACACTTAATATATATAAAATACATAAAATAATTTCCAATGAATTTAATTTGTCAAGGGTGCAATTCAATAAAACACCCTTGGCTTGCCGACTTGCACGAGTGAAATAGGTCTGACAAACGAAACCTCCACCTAAAGATCGTAGGTGGAGTGACGGACCGTTCTGTGGGTTCATACTTTTGGTTAGAGACTTGGATAAGGGATATAAATCTCCCTAGGGTAAGTCTTGACTTACGGAGGTAGACTTACTGACCGTAAGTGGACCTACTAGCTGTAATCCATGGTCGTAGGCCACCATTATTTTGGCAGTTTTGGATCTTATTTAAGGTCCTCCCCAAGGACCCTTGGAGTGGTCCTTGGGAAGTCTTACCTGGATTTTTTAACCCCTACACATGTTACTATAGGTACTAGCACTTCTAAAAGTTTTATATCTTAATCAACCCACAAACTCCAATGACAATATCAGAACAGAGTAGCACCAAAAGACTAGTTTTCGGACTTCATGGACTTCACTTAACGTTTGATATCTAAAACAACAAAACCAACTTCTAAATCCACTTTTAATCATTTGTACCAGTTTACCAACTATAGACTAACATGTGATGCACTATGTTCACTAGTTCGTTTTTAGAGTCATTACACTTGGAAAAAACTTTTCATTGCAAGATACATTTCACTAGAAGTCTTGAAAGGATTTGAACGACGAGGTGTTTTTTGCTTAAATAATGAAACATTGATTCTTTCATTCAACTTGATTTAGAACAATTTGTGGGTTTAATCTTGATAATTTCTACCTTATGCATTGTACATTCCATTGAAGAAATTTTCTTCAAACTAAAAAATCCAACTTAAATTGAATCTGATGAATCTTGTCAAAACCTAGATATGAGAAATTCCAAAATAGTTCCAATTGAGTTCAAAGTTTGGTCTTTGAATCTTTGAAGTCAAACTATAGAAATCCTGTCAAAGCTTTCGGTGGAATGTCTCTTACGTTGCAAGGCTGTGTCGAAGTTATGGTTCAATTGATCTCTGATTCTGAGTTTATCAAAACCATTTCACACGTCAGTTAATAAGAAAGAAAATAACAACCGGATGCTCATCATTGATAATCACGTAGTTCACTTCTCGATTAAAGATTCTCCTCTTTCTTCATATTTTCTGCGATCCTTCATTTCTTTAGTTCAGTTAGAATATCTCAATGACTCTTACATCCGTATAGCTCAAAGAACAAAGCCTCATTCAAATTAGCTTTTGGACTTGGTTACTGGATTATTATGTTTTGTAATAGAATGCACTGTTATATTCCTAGGCATCAGATTACATGTCATCTATTGAAGGTGGATTTTTTTTATTCAGCAGACAAATGTTTCCAATAAATTCTTTGTTGGGTTACTTTGGGGATATGATATAATATTATAAGAGACTTTAATAATTTTTCATGATTTGGAAGGTCATTTTTATATATTTTTATAATACTATTATTTTAGTGTTGTCCAAGTCAATTTGATCATTCAATAGAGTTGTTCAGAAAAATTTGAACTATTTATTTCATTAAAGTTAATTAATTGACGACTAACTTTTAGTTAATTAATTTATTTTGTGATAAATGGGCAATGTCCGTAAATTATTTATTATCATATACCACGTATGTCAAGTATAAAACTGATTTTAAGTAGAAATGATTTTAAAAAGTTAAAAAATAATATCAGAATGATTTCTTACCAGGGTTATTTTATTTTTTTAAATAATAAGTGCCAAGTCTAAATACAACTACTTGTATATTTTATCAAAGTAAAAAATCAAGTTTAGTTTTGTGTATTTGTTACTTGTCATTTGTGAATAGGAAAACTTGAAACCACAGTAAATTCAAACAAAATATTAATTTTGTTTTAATTGAGAAGGTTTATCTTAGAGATTAAACACTTTCTACAAAAGAAATTTTATACTCATCCCTCAAATTTGAAATGTCTTAATTCATAATGGATGGATATCAATTAAAACTCCATCCTAAACTGTAGTAGTAATTTATCTACTCTAAAAAACTTTCACTCGATATATGATACTCGCTTTGGAGTCTGATAATTTGACTCACATTTAAAAGTGCTATCTTGAGAATTCAAAACTTCTTATCAAAAATAATTTTATTCTAACCATACAAATCCGAACAATCTAATCAAGCATGAAAAAATACTAACTCATTACCACCCCAACACAAATGATGGTAGTAAGTTGGTAACTTAGCTTATTGTTTTAGTATTCTTTAACCCTCCAAATAATAGGAAAATAAATGAAAAGATTCAAATATATCTTCAAAAGTATGTGAAACTGAGAAAATATAACTTCAATACTAAAATTAATACTTATTTAATAGGTACAAAATTATTTCTCTCTTTTTTCAACTAGTGTTTATGTTACCACTTAAGGCATACACAAATTTCAAAGTGTAGGTATAAATAGAGAGTGCTGTTAAATTTCTTTTATATACTAACAATGTAAATAATACATTGATGTATACTATTAACAGAAGGTCATTCTTCCAAATAATGTTAGAATTCATTGGAGAAGACAAGAGATCTCAAATTTGGCTTACTGTTTCATTTCTGGCGTACAAGATTCTTTATTCCTAAATGTAGAGACTAGTGTGCCTAGAAAGATCTAATTTTTGTGAATAATTTAAGCGGGGAAATAATAGAGGTTGTTTTGCAACTATTAGGTGGTATAAAACTATACTCTAAATAAATAAAGATGTACACATCTATCGACAAGGTTGTGGTGGAGTGGTAAGTACTCCTTCATTCTTAACTAGAGGATTGGGTTTGAGACCTTTTGGTATGGAGTCACCTTTTTAGATAGTGGTTTATCCTTTATTAATGTGAACTTCCTGGTAGGAATTCGAATTTAACTGGACTCTGATGTCGATACGAAACACCAGATTAAAAAAAGATATATGCACAACTGTTTTTGTAATGGTCAAATGTGTAAATAAAATCAAGATCTTTCATTTCAAATTTAGATTTCATGGATGCTCTGTATTCGAAACAAGTCTCTGTGGGGATCCAAAAAGGGCAACGTCGTAAACATAAACAAGAAGTATCAAAATAGCATTTTCTAGAAAAAATATGAACATGCTATGATCGAACTTCAGAAATAGATTGCTTAAAATAAACGTTCAAAGATTAGTTGCAAGTTATAACTTATAACTGATTAGACAAATTAATTCAACTGTCAATATTTTTTAATAATTTGATTTTCAATTTTTTCCGCCATTGGGATAACATTCCGAAAGGCTCAATCGATCATATTTTAAAGTTTTGTCATTATTTTCCTTTTTATAAATATTTAAAAACAAACCGTCACCACATTTTTAATCACCCAATTACAGTTTAAAAATATATAATTAGCCACCTCTTCTTCACGTTTATCTATATTGTTAACTTTACAATTTTTTATTTTATTAAATTGAATTTTCAATATTTACATGGATGAACTTCCTATGAGTTGAAGACGGGCAAAAACAAGTCACATGTGACTATATTTAAGAAATTAAATTGCAATATGATTCATTGTCGACAATGTGATAAAACACATAAGCATAAATTAGTTAATGTAAAATGGAAAATTTAGATTTGCATGTTTTTAGAAAATAGAAATTTAAGAATGAATTTCTTTGAATATTAGAAATTAATATATTACTATCTTTGCAAATGTGTTGCATAAAAATGTAATACATATTTTTATAAATAATATCAACATTACTAAACCACAAATCCCAAAAAAGCAGTATTGATAAAATGAGGCATACATTAGCCATGAAACTATTGGAATTAATAAATTTTTTACTTTTTTTAAATTAAACTATTGGAATCAAAAAAAAAAATTCCTTAAAATTGAAAGTTGTACTAGAAATGATAATGTTTTTAATCAATTATTAATGGGTTGTCGGTGTTTATACCCTCCTCATATTCCGGAAACCAATTCAGCTTGAAAATCTTCTTTAAAATTTGAATTTTAAATTCGATTTCTTAAAGTTACACTCTAAGAGTGCAATCACAAGTCCATCCCCCTCTTTTAGATTGTTATCATCCCCAAATTATTCGATCTAGTACAAAATTTGTATTTAGTTTTGGCTCCACCATAACACAAGTTCCGCTTCTCTCCACCACTAGTAAGGATTGCAGGGGCTCCAACAAAAGGAAGCTCTTTGTTCATTTTCTGGGTAAATAGTGTGAAACATTCAAACAAAATTTAGCAAAATAAAAGTCAATAACCCAAAAAACCCAATATGTCCAACTTAACCGTATAAATATATAATTTGAACCTAACATTAAGTTTAGAAATAAGAAATTTAATCTTGAATGCGCCACTCCAAAACTAAAATCCTTTTCCTCCCACCCAGTATTCTCTCTGGAAAATGCTAGGTTGAACTAGAACCTAAATGCAAAGATAAATTTAGTAAAAACGATTTCCGCCGAGTTAGTAGACCTCTAATCATTTTAGGGGATTTATTAGTCAAGGCCAAATAGAGGAATGCCAAGCTCAAGGGCAAGCCCAACTTGAATCTACTACCTCAAGGCCCAATAGTAACCACCACGGCTCGTGGTCAAGACGGTCAGTGGAAGTCTTATGAGCCCCAAGTGTCGTAGTCACCCCCAACCCTCACAAGGTGAACAATGGTCGTGGTCCACTCTTCCACTTGTGAGGTCGGAGAGTGATACCTCACTTAGTTTTTGTAGGAAGTGGGGCACTTCGGGGAGCTTACTCAAAGCACCACAATTACCATAATGGGGTCGTGATGCACTTGACAGGGGAAGGGGGTGCTCATGATTTTGTGTAGAAATTATTACGATTGAAGACGCTAATGCCTAGTTTTCACGACAATAACTACGAGTCGTCGTGCTCCATTTGACTCGTGAACCTAGACGGGTTCTTTTAATAAAGGTTAGTTTAGTCTTTTGCTTTTATGTCCAATTAATGTTGGTTGTTTTGGGCAGTTTAAGGGTAAAATATAAACAGTGTTTTAATTCTTTTTTATCCATCTACAAGATTCAAACTCAAAATTCCAAAATATTCTCCCTAACCCAATTCTCTCAAATTTTTTTCTTACAAAATTCCTGCATTGAAAAACATTAAAATATTCAAGTAAAGGGTTCAAGATCTAGGTTTTTCATCTTAATTTCATGGTAAAGCTTCAAACAAGGTATGAGAACTTTCATTCATGACATTTCTTTCCCCATAAAGCCCTTCCTATACTATTTTTCAAATTGAGAATTTTTTCAAAATTAGGATTTTGATTCTAACCTTGGGTTTTTCTCAAAAACTTTTTCTTTATGTTGGTTATCCTATATTATAATGAAATTGACATTTAATTAGGGGTTTTATTGCTAAATATCCCTTGAACCCATGTGTTTTCACCATTCCCCCACTTTATGAAAATCATGATGGGTTTATTTATGAATTGTGTATTTGTGGGATAGTATGTATGTAGATTTAGTAATTAATCTTGTTTATTTCATGCATATAGTAGTTATTCTATGTTTGATTCCAAGATATGATCTATGACCCTTAAAAGGTAAATTGTATGTGTTGAATCTTGAATTCTGGCCTTGAAGTCATTTGATACGCTCAAACTTACTTCTCAAATAAGAAGTAAAGCAGTCGTATCAAGTAAAGAAATCAACTAGTGAGGTTGGAATCGTTCCCACGAGGAAAATAGTTCAGACTTAACTTCAATCTACTACTATTACTACTATTTAGTCAATTATTTCTTTGGAAAACAAAGACAATAAAAGGAATTTTTTTTACTTCTAAATGAATGAAAATAACAAGCTAAATTAAAGGTTACAACTAACAACTTCAAATGTTGGAGTTTAATCAATTAATAAAAGTAACTAGGATTTACGTGTTCCGCACAGGTTTCTAACTTGATAATTCTAACTAAAACAATTCTTTCCTAGTATCTTGCATGCAAAGTGATAAGTTATGTATTTCTAAATCCTTGGTCCGGGATCTAGAAAATTTCACTCCGCACCTTGGTCCGGCTACGTGTGTTGCTATAATAACCCTTACCTTTACCTCATATTAAGAATCATATTCGCTATTTCACTAAGTTATTAACTCGTACTAATAAATACTAGCCTATAAGATAGTATACACTAAATCTATGTTGATAATTATTTTCATATTATCTACCTCCTTGGTTCGACAAGTAGCATTAAGGCGAGTTCTAACGTTGGCCATCCATTAAAAAGACTTTTAAGAGAAAAAATTATCAATACATACAAGACACTATTCTAGAATTGTTATTTTAGTTAGGTTTTACCTCATTTTTCGCCTATGGTTCCCACAACCCTAGTTATGGAGTTTAGTTACCCATAGTCATAATCACAATATTCGAATATTTAATATAAGAATTCATGCACTTACTTCAATGAGAAAGAATAAAATCCAGAAATTCACTTGATTAATAAACAAAATCACCAACAATCAATTACTGAAATTAATCGAAGACTAAAGATTCTCCAAAAGTGTACTAATAATCACAAAGTCTAATCCACAAAAGAAGCTAAATAACCAAGAGTCACCCTATAAGAGAGTATAATCACCAAAGAGTCTAACCCCAAAAATGAGGTTTTTTGAACTATTTATAAAAAAACAAAAACCTAATCAAAGAAGGAATCTATTTGCTGGAAATCTGTCAAAATGCGTCTGGGTCGACGGACCTCGTGACAGGTCGTCGTGGTCACGACTGTCCGTCATGGACTCCGTCGTCTGATACTTTGCAAATTCTTTTGCTGCTCTCTTCATTACCCTCGATGGAAGGTATGACGGATCGTGAAAGCACAACAGTCCGTCGAGGGTCTCTGTTCCATAACACTTAAATTCTTGGAATTTGGTTACTAAGACTACTTCTCTGATCTTCATGACGAACCAGCAGGATGGACTGTCATAGCGACGACGGTCCGTCACGCACTCTGTAACCCCACACTTGGTCAGACATCCCCATCTTCCTTCAGCAGCTTCACTACAATGCCCCCTACGGACCGTCACGGGCACGACGGATCGTCACAAGCTCTGTAGGTGGTACTTTTCTGCATTTGTTGCTTAAAAAAACCTCCGCGTTCATCTTTTCGACAAATTTCCTACACATAAAGAGAAACTTATATAAAAATTAATACAAAAAGGCTTTTGGACACACACTAAACTTAAGGAAAAAACATTAAAAATACAGTGAAACCACGGTATATCAGCAATGTATGAAGGTAATCCTATGTGCAAGATTCTTATATATGAATGGTTTATCCACTTGAAAGGTGGAAGTTCTTACCTTTATATATTTATGTATGAAGTTATGTTCCACTTGAATATTGAAAATCCAATGACTATGGTGTGAGATATGGTATTGTTGAAAGGCTAGTTTCCTTTACTATTAGATATGACTATGTATTTTTTGTCTTGGATGATTATATGATGATTCTAAGGTGAAAGGTAGTTATCACCATGTTGAATCCATGAGCTATGTATGAGTTGAGTTGAATAAAGTGTAATCTACTCCTTCATATATTAAAGTACAGTTCACCTTAACTATGTATAAGTTGGACAATAATGCTTAGAACCGAGCAGATTTGACAATGAGGTAGAGACTATATCGCTAGTTTAGGTCGGGTCTTCTACATATGATATAATGAGATGGAAACTCTCTCGCTAATTGAATCGACCGTGTTTCTAGAAGCAATCGTCCCATCTCATAACTATGTGCCCTCATAGGTCTTAGCTAGTGGATCCACATTATAACTATATATGTTTAGATCTACCTTAGGCAAGTAAAACACCTTTTTTTGCTGTGCGGTTATATGTCACCATTTTCCATGTATCTCTCATGGTCTTTGTTGATCAAGACAATTCTCCATATGTAATAAGATACTGCATATGACTTACACCATACTTGTGATTTCTTAATAAGTCTACTTTTTAGGAGTGAGGGTATGCCACTTCACATTTTACATTGCACAAATAGTCGTTGAAAGATAATATGGGTGGGTCAATGATGTTATGGTAAGACATGAAGGTATGATATACGTTGAATGGGTTGTTGTTAAGATAAGACTCTCCTTATGTATATGTGATGAACATTGTTAGTCACTTATGTATGATTGTTGATTATTATGGGATCTAATGTTGATATGTGTAACTAAGGTGATTCTATATGAATACTTAGTATAGTTGGTACTATGGGATGCATACTATGCGTTGCACAAGTATACATTTAGGGTTGCTAAGGTGATGGTCCTACCATGTTATGAAAAATCGTATGAGAATGCTATGATGACTCTTCTTATGTCTTTATGTGCATTTATGGTTTTGCAACTGAATAAATTCATCATTTTCACTAAGATGTATTTTTTTAGGATAATTAAGTATTTTTATGCATGTTTCCATACTTAGTGTTTTTGTATTAACCCCTTCTCTTCTACATCTCCTATGAGTGTATGCCTGTGCCCTTGAGGTGCACATAGTCCATTCTTAAAGAAAACTTGGGTTGCTACCTCAGAGCTTTGGTGAGTTCTCAATTGTAAGTACGATATGTTATAGGTTCTAGTTCTAATTAATTTTCCTTGTTAATGACTATATTTGTATTTCCTTATGATAAGACCTACTATTGATGTAAGAAATGAGTCCTAACTTTCGTACTCTTCTGTTTAAATGGTGTAATGAGACAAGTCTAGCATCATATTTTTCAGATATGAAGAATGTTGTAATTATAATATTAATGTTTTAAGTTTTCTGCATTATTCTTATGTCTTATGTAATGATGGTTAAGGGCCTCTTTGAGTCTCCTTCAGAGCCAAGTACGTTGTGACGCTCCTACGGGGTAGCTCGGGTCTACACATATTCAATTCCATGGAAATCAGATTTCTACAATTGAAAAAAGAAAAAGAAGAACTTCTTAGAAATGTATATCTCTTATTAATAAAAATGAAATTCTAACTACAAAGTTTTGTAAAGGGATAGGAGATCATTTCTCCATCCTGTAACGACCCTCTAAATGAACTAGGGTTATATAGAGCCTCACAAGTTTTTAATGAGTTAATCAGGTGTTAAAATAATTAATATTAGAATTAGAAGTTAGTTTATAGAGTTTGGAAGTCAAAACGTGCTAGGACGACAAAGAGGTCCGGAAACTAGTCTTGAGTGTGTACTAGTGTGTCCTTGTATGTTGTATGTGTTTTTATGTGTCTTTTGGAGTCTAAAATGAGTTGGTATGACCCTAACACATATATTACCATCTTTAGGGTAAAAACATTCCGGTTACTACTCCCCAAGGACCACCCTAGGGGTCCTTGAGGAGGACCCAACCTTGGGCCAACAAGCTGCCCAATGCGGCATCAAATTGTGCATAGATGAAACCAGTCCGCGTCACGTACATGGTTCACCAAGGGACAAATTTTTTGACAACTTAGCAGATTCTACTGTCCAAAAAAATGTTTTGAAAAATCTTGATGGAACGGCTCGGTGACGCAGACTTGTTCCCCGACGACAATTCCGAAAATTTAAGTTAAGTTTGAATTGTGTAAAAAGGTCCAATTAATGCAGGGGTATTGTGAGAGTGTATTATATATGGATTTTTGGTAATTATAAATCAATTACCTTAGTAAAAAACTCAAACCCTCAATTAGAATCCAAAAATTATAAGCTCTCCATTCTCTCTAAAATTCTCTCTCTAATTAGATCCTCCATTGAAGGACCTTCAAGTTCCAAGGAAAAAGAAAAAACTCTCAAAGATTTCAAGCCTAATTTCTTAGAATTTCTTAAATTAAGGTATGGTGATTTCATCCTTGACTCTTTTTCCATTCAAGGAGCCAATTTCAAAGGCTTTTCAAAGATTTTCAAAAACATAGAAATTCCTATTTTTAATTCTAAGCATGGGTTCTTTCATGAAAAAGGTTAAATCAATTTTTTGTGAAGTAATAGGTGTTAATTGAATTTTTTAATACTAAAAAACTCCATGAACCCATGTATTCCATGAATTCCTAATATTGGTTCTAAAGTGGGTGAATTGATCATGACTTGATCTTAGTGAATTCACGTGTAGATAGTATTTGGCTATTGAATTATATATAGATCATGATAGAATTTTTTATGAACTTGCCTTGTAATGATGATATTCATATTTTATGTTGTGGATCATTGATATGGATTGATTGTTGGCTTATTGTTGTGTACATGACTATTGGTAAGAGCCTTTGTAAAGTATATTGGTTGAAAAAACTAAGGAATGGTAATGATAATGATTGGGAGGTTGTGAGTTGACCTAATTCCTCCATTTAATATAGAACTGATATTAAATTGTATTTATTGGTATGACCCACTGATAGTAGCGGTGTCTATGCATTATATTGTTATACACATGACCTTGTCTGCATTATTATATGAAGTAATGTGCATTCAATATACTAATTCCATATGTTGTTCTATTTCTACAAGTGTTTGTGGCAATCGAGGAGTCTCTTAGAAGAAAAGCTTGGGAATAACATTCTCTCCAGAAGACTCGGTATGCCCTCATATGATTTGAGGACATAGTTATGTTTTAGATTCCTTTCAAAAAAACTTTTTAATACACTATAGTTACTTTTCAAATTTATGTAAGGGTTATGACCCTAAGATATTTTATATTTATAAGATGTAAATGAAGAGACTTAGATATTTCTTATGATTCTATAAATATTTGAACTATTGCTATGAAATTTGTAATTTCAAACTACTTTTCATATATATATGCGATGAACGACGTCTAATGGCTTGTATAATACCTTTGAGAGGCCAAGTATGCCCTGTGGCGAATTAAGGGTTCTCTTTACTTTAAGGTATACTCCCAAGTCGTTACACATCCAATAACCATAATCCCACTAAATTCATATCCACCCTAAAAAACCTAACACTAGTTTATGAAGCGTCCTAGCAAAGATGATTTTGTATCATAAGAAAACCTCTAGTTAAGGATGAGAATCACAACTACGAAGAAAAATTTGAAAGTAAATACAAACAAAAAATGGGTGTTTTAAATAGAAATAGGAGGGAGGAAATGAGAGTTACCAAACTGTAGATGGGCTTGACACTACTCTTGGTAAGAATCATAACAACATAGGGTTTATTAGGAAGTGGAAAAATTCATCATTGTTGATTTCTGTACTTCCAGTGTTTTCATTCATGATGAATTCACCTTTTTGGTTTGAAACTTGTTCAGAAAATGATCCACCCTAAAAAATAATAATGAAAAGAGAGGATAAGTTTTATAATCAACAACGGGGGTTTGAGAGAAAGAGAAGTAGAAACATATAAATTTGTTAAGAGTGATAAGGATATACCTCCATTGTCGAGTGATCATATAAATGGAGCTCTTGTTCTGATTTTATTTTGTTTATCCAGAATACATAAAAACCATTGAAATTTCAAAATGGGATAGTATAATATTTTGGGGGTGGCGTTAGGGTTTCACTATTTTTAAAAAATAACTCAAAAGTAATTTTTAGGTTAAAAAATTAGTTCTATTTACTACTTTATACAATATGATACTTCGTTTTAAAAAGAGGTGGTGCATTCGAGATTGTTTTGACTTAAAGAATTACAAAATCAAATTACCTACTGATTTTTGAAGACTGTTGTTGTTTTTTAACACAAATAATATGGGATCATTTTGTTTGCTTTTTATGTTTTTAGAATAAATAATGTGGGGATTATATCTACTTTTGAAGTTTCTAAGCTCTGTGAATTAATTGTATCTTTTATGCAATTATAATTTACTATCTCCTAAACTTTTGAAGTAGTATTTAAGAATCGTCTGGAAAAAGGAAAATATCATACATTGTATATATAAAAAAAATCGTGATGTAAAAATCTATTTTATCATCAATTGAAACCCGTTAATATCACATAAAATCTATTTATATAATAAAGCTAAATGTGGAGGAGGTAATGTGACATGCTTCTTAACCCAAGAATGACATTTATTTATTTTTTCCCTTAATTTTTTGTCATTTTTTGAATTATTTTCCATTTATTATATGATGTATTAGAAAATCTTTAAAATGTTTATTAATTTCATATTTTAGACATTAATTCTTCAAATCAATCTATGTTACTAACTTTTTGCATTTTCTTAGTCTTATGTATCACTAATTGTGTTTCAGTCTGTTTTTAAAAAATTGAAATTATTTTATTTCTGTTTCGAAAATACACCAACTTATAAATACTACTTTTTTGTTCTTAGTTCAGACTCAAATATAACAATAGTCATTCCAACAACCAATCTACAATTTGATCAATTCTTCATTTGTCTCATAATTTTTATTTTTTTTTTGCTATAATGTAATTTTATTTACCTTATTTTTGCTATTAAGTAATTTATTGAGGTATTATATTTGCATGATAAGAATTTTTTAAAATATTTTTTCTTCTCTTCTTCTTTATGAATGGGAGTTTGGAGGATAAACAATGGCAAAATGGTAATTTTAACTTGTCCTATGTTTGCATTGTTCCTCCATTTCAATAGACTTTTTTGTGATTGAATGTAAAATTTTTCATGTGTTTTCTTTATTTTTTGCTGGAATTTCTTTGTTTTTAGAAGTCTTCCTCCTAGTCTACTTCTTTGCAGGGGTTAATACTTATACAAGTTTTGGCAAAGGAATTTCATATTTCACTACTTCTTTTTGCTATGACACTTTTCACACTAACGGTATTCGATAATATGCCTGATAGCACTAACAATATTTTGTTATGTTTCTTTCGTCGTAGATTTTAACCATATTTCTATATATTGCACACACTAGAAGATGCATCATCATGATAAATTAGAGAAATATAATTCCTTTTATAACAATATGTCTACTTGAAGTTTTATATTCATTTACCAGTTGTTTTGTTTTTGACATTCATTCTGCCTTTTGATGTATTTTTTCTGGATTAACAATTAATCTGAGGTGGATAATGCACCTAAAGTTTTCTTTTTTTGTTGATTTTGAATGAAACATGTAAAACGATTAAACTGTGCATTTTAAGGTTCTTAATTAGCCAAGATCTGTTTTTGAGCTTTTCAAATACTCAAGTAAATCGATTGTACTGATGTAAAGACGTATAATCTTTTAAATATACTTGGAATCTACAAGGATGCTTGAAAATAAATCTTACTTTTATATTACCATCTGTTACGATAAGACCACAGAAGAATCACACAACAACACTTAAAGTGTAAATAACTGATTGAAGTAATAGATGTTTTTAATGGTTTTTTTTAATAAAACGATCACCTCAAAATAATACATTCCTGTGTAAGACATTGATGGATGGATAAACAAGTGATAGGAAAAATACTTTGAATAAAATACTATTTCTTGATTTTCAACTAATTTGACTTTTTACGGTATGCGTATTGTTGTGTTCTTCATATTAAAATCAGTGATGTATATACCCTTTTTTTAATCCAAAAATACTGGAAATGATTTACTTTTGTTCAAAAATATGACGGAATGTGTTCCTCTAAATTTCATTTAAGAAGATTCTATACTTGAGAGGTTTTTTTCAAACCATCATTGTTAGCGCTTGGTTTGTACTGGATCCTGTGACACTAGAATAAGGATTAGCAAATGACGTGACTAACTACGTATGCGATATGAGTATTCAGGATCTTTTCATTGGGCAAGTTTTCTCAATTGCCTCTTTCCCATCTTAGTGTAATCTTGAGCTTAATGTTATCTAATACTCATATTTTTAGATTCTAATCGAGGATTATCAATAGTTCTTGAGATTGTCTTTTGCTAATTTAGGAGAATGACAACAAATATATATATATATATATATATATATATATAAATGTATATATATATATATATATGTGTGTGTGTGTGTTCACTCTCTATTCCTTACTTCAGTAGTATTATTAAGTAGTCGTGTGTTCTCTTATTTTTAATGTATATTACTCGTTTCTTCCGTGATATATATCTTTCTCTATTGCTGACATATTTTTCTAGCAGTTCTGCTTCAAAAACATCTTTTTTCGAGCCGAAGGTCTATAGAAAATCATCTCTATAGCAACTCATAATATTATAAATACTCAAAATTGATCTTTTAACGGATGAAAAAAGTTTTTTTCATAGAAAAAATGAATCAATAAGAAATCAATAACAAAAGTATCATTACACATCGTCATACCTATGTGACTAACCAAATCGGTCGATGAAAAAGGGGAGAGGAATGAGAACAGAGATGCAATTGAAAAATCAAAAACATAATACCTAGTAAGAAAGCGAAAACAAAGACAAGGAGAGTACATAGATGAGAGCGAAAACAAAGACAAGGAGAGTACATAGATTAACTGGTAAGAATGATAGAAACGAGTTCGAGCCATGGCTGATGAGGAAGAGTGGTTTTACCTAATTCGTATATGTATATTTAGAGGATGAGGAAAAGAGGTATGCCCTAATATGTGTGGGTGAATTTGTTGGTAGAGGGGTTTTACCAGGAAATAAACTTTAGGAAGAATATATATTCAGTAATTAATTATATACTAGAGTTAACTTCTAATCTGGTAATTATTTGATTTCCTGGAAAATGCCGGCAATACTTTAATGTTGGGAGCATTTGCGGCAATTTATTTATCTTGTCTAAACAAACGTCCCTAAAATTTGTTTGTGTAGTAGTGTGCAGACCTTAGTAAATTTATAAAATTTACAAGTATCTTACATTTTTTGAGTGTTATCTTGATGTGTTTCAATAATTTTTGCTAGCAGGTTATGCCATTTAAGCATTCATGTCTCTTTTTGTGCTTTTTGGTAGATAAATAAAGGAGACGTTAAAAGCTGATGGACTTAGATAACTAGGTTATGATAAGACTGAGAGCAGGCAAATAACAGATCAAGTAAACAATCTCTACATTCATAATGTTCTAACTCTGTTTTGAAATATATTTTGGTAATACCTTTCTGTTGTCACTCAAGTGCATAGTCTGCTTCATACTGTATTTAAATGATCTACTTGATAGAGTTTTTTGGACCACTCATACCTACAGAGATGAAAGTGTGCTCTATAATCATATGTGGGTTGCTCAAATTATGTGATGTTTATAAGAATGAACTTTTCAATTCCTTGATAAACCATTGGGAACTTATTTTCGTTTCTCTATCAAAAGTTACTTTAATTTATGATATCAAATGGTCATGAATATAGTAGTTTATAATCTTAACAAAACAATGAATATAGTAATTTATTATTAAGCATATCTCCTATTTAAAGTTATAAAAAGTGAGAGTCTTCGTAAATGCTTCCCTCCAAGTGCACAACCTAGGAAGAAACGGAAGCCTCCATGTTTAATTTATTTAGGGAGTTCGATATCAATTATCCCCTCTCAAAGACATCCTTCCGTTATCATATACATTCATCCCATTATGTAATGCACTTTTTACAATCCATCACCTATGTATTTGCAGGTTTCCTGATGTATCCGAGATCTTATCATTTTACGGGTCTTTCGTAGAATTTATGTAAAGGTGCGATATACATTTCTGTTGCAGTAGATGAATAACAATAGTATTATGAACTCTTACCAAAATAAAAGATGAGTCATATGGGATGTTGAGTGTTGAATTCAGAACGTATGTTTTCGAACAAAATAATCAACCTTTTATTTCTTGAAATAAATGCTAATACTAAAAAAAGATTGAATGAAGTACATAAATCACATGCAAATAAGGTATAATTACATCATATTCGGGAAGTTCCTCAATAACGAAATTTTTAAATTTTTTATTGTTATAAAATTCATTGGAAATGATATATTACGTAAGATTATGTTGCTTTTATAAAAAAGGAAAATAATGGAAAATTAATGAATCCTCCCATAATTCACCCAATCACATTTAAATCACGAGTAATAAATCCATCGTAACTCATAACAAATTCAAAATTTTAAAATAGTTCAAGAAAATCGTTCAATAGTGATAAAGTCATTGTTGGAGACAATATTTCCTTTAGAGGTACATAGCTCAATACATAACCCTTTTAAATAATTAACAGCGGGTATATGTATCGATCGGTTACTACTAAAATATAATAATTTTTTTCAGATTTATGATTTAGATACATAATAATGAACGTTATTAATATTGATTTATGCTTGACATAGCTGGATTAATGTATCAACAATAAGATTTGTACATGATACATAGACCATAACAAACTTGTAATGCACTTGATGGTTGAAACATAAATATGATAATATGTAAATACACAAATATCAACAAAATACATTTGAAATTTGAATATTGGATAGAGATGACCATGTAGTAAAACCCTCGAATGTTTTCATATTTATATATTCGATACATAATTATGAACATTATTAATATTGGTTTATGTTTAAATTGATTGGGGTTATGTATCGATAATAATGTTTCTATTTGATATATTGTACACAACAAAATTGTAGTACAATTAATAGTTCAAACATAAACACAACAAATTTTTAGTGTATCTAATAATTGAAACATAAACAGGGTACATAAGTAAATACATAAATATCAAGAAGATGCATTAAAAATTTAAATCTTAGGTATAGAAGGTTTGTGTAGTGACACCCTCGACTCCACCCTCCCCCTCACCTTTATGATGCTTTTGCAACCAGTGATTTCGAACTAGAATTAGCATCGTTTCATAATTTCACTGTTTTTAATTACTTCATCATTAAAGAATACTTGCAGTGTTTTGATATATTTTCAACAAAATCTTCTGTATCCGAATCATTTTTCCGAGAAACTGTCTATTTATTGCTCACGGATACATTACATTAGTAAATTGAAACTATTTTAATTCAAAATTCTTATATATTGAAAACACAATAGATGATGAAGAAATTCCTCTACCTTGTTATTGTAATTTGAAAATGATGAGAACTTCTAGAATAAAACACTTGTATTTAAAAATTGCGGAGTTAGAAGAAATGATTGATACATTGAGAAATTGTAGATGTAGTTTTGGGGAGTTAAGGGTAGTGTGTAGAGAATGAGTAGGATGTATCCAGAGGTGAAGATAGAGAAATAGAAAAAAAGAGAGAAGATATTATAATTAATTTAAATGATAGAAAAATTTAGATATTATGCTATAGTTATCCTCATTATGAATTGGGTGTACCCCTAAACCTGTCAAACAAAATTTTCAAGTGATGTGAAATGTTTCTCATCCAATGAAACTTTACCTTAATAAGATGGTGAACAATCAATTCGCATTGATAGTGCATTTTATCATATGAAGATGTTTTTATGCCTTCTTATATTCATCCTCTTCAATAACTCCAACATAATAATAACAGGGATCATTGCTAAAATATGTTGAATCTTTGTATTTTCTTTTAGTTCGCACCATTTGATATATGTAGTTTCAACCATTCAATATCAAACCTTCAACATGATGCATAATGCCTTCAATATGTTGAATCTTTGTATTTTCTTGGTGAAAGCATTAGTTTGTTGATCTAAGGACCCAATAGAAGCTAATCGAATGGCACCAAGATCAATGTGCTTACGAGTAAAATGACAATCAATCATAATATGCTTTGTACGCTCATGAAATACATCATTATGAGCAATCTGAATGGCACTACGATTATCACAATAAAGAGTATTGACATAAGATGATGGAACACTCATGTCAGCCAATAACGAATGAAGCCACAACATCTCACCCATAGTATCAGCAAGTGCTCAATATTCTGATGCAGTACATCATCGGGATGCTAAGGTTTGTTTCTTGCTTTGCCAAGATATAATAGAATTTCCTAGAAAATACAATAACATGCAGTAGAACGTCTATCAATGGGATCACTTCCCCAATCAACATCATCATAAGCTTTTAATTTAAGAGAAGAATTTGCTGAAAGGTGAAGTCCATGGAACATAGTATTTTGACATTACAAAGAATTCACAGAACAACAAAATAATGAGTAGAGCGAGGTGCATCCATGAATTTACTAACTATGTGTACAACATAAGCAAAATCTGAAAGAGTAAATGTCAGATAGATAATACTACGTACAAGTGTCAGATAGAGAGTGGTATTAGAAAACAACGTACCATTGCTTGGAGAAAACCACACATTAGGCTCAAGAGATGTGCACTCAATTTATTATTGATAATACCAACTTTTGATAACAAATAAGTAGCATACTTAAATTGAGAAAGAGAAATCTCATTATTAGATGCAAGAACATCGATGCCCAAGAAATAGTTGACATACCCCAAATCCTTTATCTCAAAATTAGTACTAAAAAGTTCTTTAACCTCTGAAATACCAAGAGTATCATCACTAGTAATAATCATATTATCCACATAAAGAATCAAAAGAACAATACCCTTTGTTGTCTTGTGTATAAAAGGAGAAGTATCATGTGGTATAGAAGTGAATCCCAATTTTCTCAATGTTGAACTAAACTTTGCATACAAATCTTGTGGAGCTTGTTTCAAACCATATAATTCACAACAAAGACCACATCCTTTGTTTGGAGGATTCAAACATAAGCCCAACTTTATGGCCTCTCCCAATGATTTGTCTGGTCTGAAGGTCTTGGATTCGACAAAGACGAGAATAAAAAATTACATCATATCTCAAATCACATAATTGTCCAACAGAGATAAGACTAAAATTTGAATTTTGAATAAGGCAAGTATCAGGAAAAGAGATACTAATAAAGAAATAGATCCTTTATAATGAACATTAATTTTAGATCCATCAGCACTATGAATGGATGATGGCTAGGAATTGTAGCCAGGTCAGAGAAAATCTTTGAAGAATATGGGATGGGATGCTTATTATTTATTGTGACCTTGTTTAAATTCATATAGTCAAGCACATCCTGAGAGAACTATCTTTCTTATTTACAAACAACATTAGTGCACCCTATGAAAATACTATGTCTGATGAAGCCCTTATCTATATGGTGTTTCAACTGCACTTTAAATTCCTTAAGTTCAACTGGAGAGATTATGTAAAGAGGAATAGAAATAGTTTGGGTATCTCTAACGATATACATTTCAAAGTCGATTTATCTTATGGAAGGGACTTTGGGAAGATCTTTTACAAAGACTTCTGGAAACTCGCTGAATACTGGAACAGACTCAAGAGTTGGGGTATCAGATCTAGAATCCATAACTCAAACTAAAGCATAGAGATAAACCATAGAGATCAAATTTCTTGTCTTAAGGTATGAAATGAATCATCACATATGTGATAAGCTACTACCCTTCAATTCTATGATTGGTTAGTTTTGAAAATGAAAGTGAAAAATCCTAGTTCTACAATCGATTGAGGCATAAGAAGAATGTAAATAGTCCATTCCTAGAATGACATCGAAGTGTACCATTTCTAACTCTGCAATATCTACTGAGGTGATTTTCTGAGAGACTCTGACAGGGAAATTTATGTCTACCCATCTTGCTATAAATGGGTCACCAACTAGAGTAGAGACAGAGAAAGGTTCTGAGAGAGTTTCTAGACAAACACTGAATTTGACTGCTATAAAAAAGGGTAACAAAGGAAAGAGTAGGCCCTAGATATAACGATGCATAAATATCAAGGTCAAAGACTTGTTATGTACCATTGACTACATCAGGAGAACCTTCCTGATCAAAGCGAGCCTCAAGATCATACAACCCAATCTGGCACTAAACCACCTATACAAGATGAGTTACCTTGTCGAGTCAGGTGACTTGTCGGTTTTGCTGAATTTGTAGATTGAGTTTAGTATTACTACATCCTTGACCCTGTCTAGAAGGATAATCTCTCAACTTGTGACAAGACTAAGCACGCACAAATTATCCTTCCTTTCATGTCAGTCATTTTCCTGGATGGTTCTCACTACACTTAGGGCAAGTAGGGTAAGTTTTGGTGTCTGAAACACTTCCCTGAGACTTAGATCATGGTGCCCTAACCTTGTGATCATACTGATCCTTGGTGGATGGAATACTAGCTGATGAAGGGGTTGTGGTTGAAAATATCTGTTGACTCTGCGAGATATCTCCACCACCCGATCTATGCTTAGAATAGTCATAGTTCCCAATCCTATCCTTCTTATTCTCATTGGTATGTTCCCTAACATGATCACCCTCAACCTATTGAGCATGAGTCATAACCCTAGAGATGTTCATATTTCAAGGAACATAGCTTTTTTATACTCCGTTCACGAGAATTTAACACTGCATACAAGAAATTTTTCATCTGAGCCTTAGAATTAACAACCACGTGAGGATCGTACGTGAAGAGTTAGTTAAACTTGAGCCCATAGTCTTGAACCGTCATTTTTTTCTTCTCAACTTCATGAATTTCTAAGCCATTGGTTCTCTCAATTCTATTGAAAAAAACCTCTTGATAAAAGGTCTTACTAAAGCTTTCCCATGTAATTGGAGCTTCATTTGAGCCTCTATTATCCTCTCACTGAGTGTACCCAGTATGAGCCAAATCTTTCAGCTGGTATGATGTCAACTCAACCCGATCATTCCAAGTGACCTACATCACTTCAACGATATTCTTGATCTCATCCATGAAATTTTAAGGATCTTCACAAGTTTGTGATCCTAAGAACGTTGATAGATTCATCTTTTCAAAGTCAAGCACCCTTGATACTGCTGATCACCATTAGCGTCCAAAGGAGCTTGAACTCGATTATTATGGTTGGCCGCACTCTAAGCCAACATTTGAGTGGTTTCCTAAATTCAACATAGGAGAACTCATTATCAAGGACTGGAGGAGCTTCGTTTGCATTCTGGACTTGCATTCCTAGCGTTTTCTCTATGAGTAGTCATGATCTGAAATATAGAACGTCGAGTTAGAATGTAATTAGATCTTACATTACCCACGATAAGAGTAACAAGAAAGTGAAGTTTTTACTAAATCACTTCATAGCATCCCCCCTTATTAGATGTGGTTCACTTCACATCCATGAAAATGACTCTACTTAGTGCGGCTTTTAAGACATCCTAGGAGACTTAAATCTAGTGTTTTTATACCAAGTTTTTCACGCCCCGAACTACCCAGAGACGTAGACATGGGATCTACGACCACAAGTAATATTAAGCTAACCGTATTGGCATGATCATGAGCATACTAGAGATAATAAACTTATGCAGAAGATAATTCATAATTAAAAAGAAAAGATGGGGAAACAAACCATATATTATAAGTGAGATAATATGAAACTAATGTTTTTAATACAAGGAACATATTAACTCAATACCAAGGTGAAACTAACTATGTCCGAAAATACCCTCTAACTGACAAGAATTTTTGGGGTAGGCCCTAGCTAAGTCTAGAAAAAAAAACTAAATCTAATACAGGAAATAAAGTCAAGACTATTATCCTCTGAGAACGAGGACTCACCACTGATTCTACTAAACAAAAGACTGGGAATCGATCCAAGAGTGATCTGGACGTTGAGAAATTGAACCTACATCACGAGAAGATGTTGCGCACATATGTGTCATTACATGAAAACTACTGAGTATGTAGGATAGAGTACAACTGAAATAAAACATATTTGAACAAGCACCAAAGCAAGTATAATATTTTGAACAGGATATAGTAAATGCTAAACTAACTTAATCCAATGACCAAATTTATAACATGTTGAGACTGAATATTAGCTCAACTCTAAATATGGTCGATAAATTAGACCTGGAACTGATAGAAGCTTGTTGCGTTCTTTACTAGGGTTCTTGACTTTTTTCTCCTCTCTTACTTCTAATTTTCTATGTTTTGATAAATGATTTTGACTTAGATAAGTTCTAGTTATGTTTATACGCTTAACATATTAAAATCTCATTATTTAGGGTCCATACGGCATATCATAGGGGTTCAACGAAGTAGGAAATCACCAAAAGATCCCTCAATAAACTATTGTCAGACTGATTGACGGATTGTAAAGAGTATTAAATTATCTATCATATCATAGGTCATAGGACACTTAATTCATTTTGTGCTAAGGGTTATGATCATTTGAAATTGACTTAGTCAGCAATTTCCCCCTAACTAACTGCTAACCGTAACCTATGGTCATACCTACGGATTGTAGATCGAATGATAGTTCGTGTTGGTCATCTGTAGTTCATGTCAGAGGCTAGGTAACAGGAGTCTTCACCCACAAACACAAACCACGGACCATGGTCTAACATATGGAACGTAGGTCTGTCTGTAGGTCTGGACATAGTCGATTTTTTAGCAGAGTTTTGGGAGGGTCTACAGTGGTGAACCACAGAATCAGAGTACGGGCCATAGATTAGGTTACAATCTGTAGATTGTAACTGTAGATTGCACCTGTAATTTCTAAAAAACTGATTTCTTGTCTGTGTTAGATATGGGGGTTATTATTGAAAACGATGAGAAATAGCAGAAGAGGTATATCATTTAGAGAGATGATACCATTCATCTTTTGCAATGTTGAATGGTCAAAATTAGAGGTAAATACTTGGAACAAAAGTGTTTTCAAGCCATGTACTGATATGATGATTTTGGTTATCCTAATCTTCTAGATGATGAATAAATTTTTCATTTGTTTCACTCTCAGTTTACTTTGGACAGATTAAATCACCTGTGATATATCACCAAAACATTCTATCTTTTAAAATTATGCATTTCTTTACAACAATAACGATAGTTAGATACATTGAGAACATCGGAAATAGGTTGAGAACTATCATTCTTCTCCATGATATTCGCTCAAAAAAGTTTAATGTCAACAAACAAAAAAAAAAGGAAAAAACCGAAAGACGGAAGAGACCCAACAAAGTGATGAAGCAGAAACTCGATCAATAATATATTATGAGAAAAATAGAATAGTGAATATGGTTTTTGAAAACCCGAGGAGGCTCTGATACCATGTTACAAAATGAGATAGAGAAACACAAGAAAACTGTATTGATAATTTATTCATCAATGAATAAAAGAAACTACAATCATATTTATACATAAGATGTTAAGAAGCAAAAGGAAATAAAATACGTATAATGTCTAAATGTATACTTTATCATACTAATAGTTTTAAATATATACTATACCCATATTTAGAATGTTTATACAATATTACAAAATTTTATCATCCTTTTATAATGCCATCTCCCTTTCTTTGAAATTTAGAGATCGTTGCTTTATTCAATTTTCAAACCATAAGCTTCAATTTCAACTTATGTTGCCACCATATATCATATTCTACTTCTTCCTTTGTTGCAACAATGTTTTCTCCAAATGTGAGTTGCTGAAATTGCAGGATAAAGCCTTTTGCAATATGTATTTTTTATGTATCTACTCCAAAGTGAGGTAGTCAGAGTTCTAAAACTCCATCATGGCTTTTCAAAAAGAACACTAGAAATATCATGCTATGTTCTCAATCAACTTTCACTATTTTTTTAAGGGTAAGAAATTTCTTGTCATTCTACCCAATGCTTCCCTCTATAACTTCAAGTATTACCCCAAAAGAATTTTACAAATATCTTATTCAATCCTTTAAAAATGCGCGTCTCTTGCAGCCCAAAGATCAAGTTTTTGGGCCGGCAAACCTAATTTCCTACAATCTATCATAATTTAAGTAATTCATTATTTTAAGACTTCTACTGCACTTTGTTTTTGTCCTGGTCCATCTTCTTCCATGTATCTGTTGTATATACTTACCGTATATCTGAGTATATCGGATGTTTTTGTCAATGCATATAACATGTATTTACTTGATTTCCTACAGTTTTTTACTTCCAAGACCTGCATATCTGCCTCCAAATTTATATATTGGCTTCTATTCTGCTTCAATTGGCCAAAGAATTGACTCGAGGGGAGAGTTTTGGGCCTCCATGGAACCTTGGCATGCAAATAAGGTTTCAAGCCCCAAGCTACCCCCGAGACACGGACACAAAACCTAGGACCATAAGTGATCCCAAGCTAACCTTGCTGGCATGATCATGAGCATATTAAAGATAATAAACTGGTGCGGAAGCTAAATCATACTTAAAATGAAAAGATGGGGAATACCCATATTCTATAACTGAGATATTTTAATACAATGAGTTTAATACAAAAGAAATATTTACTCAATCATAAGCTGAATCTAACTATGTCTGAAAAAAGCCTTTAAACTAGACTACAAATTCTAGAACAAGCCCCAGCGAAATTTAGAAAAAGGTGAAACTAAATGACTAACTATTTTAATGAAACTCATGACTATTGTCCATGGAGAATCAAGACTCACCACTGAATCTGCAGAACTGAAGATTGGGAAATCGATCTATGCGTGATCTAGATGCTCAGAACCTGAACCTACATCACGAGAAAATGTAGCACACGTATGCGTCAATACTTGAAAGGTACTGAGCATGTAGGATAAAGTAAAGATGAAATAAAACATAACTGAACAAGCACAAAAACAAGTATAATAATTTGAACGTGATGTGCTGATTTCTGAACTAACTAGATGCAATGACCAATTTAAAACTTGCTGAAACTGAATACTATATATACTGATAAATCGTCAATGCAGAGAGTCTGACTGAATTGTGAGCTACTAATAACCGATAATAAACCACATGAGTTAAATGTGGAGTCTGATGTATACGACCCATCGAGAGGACTCAATATACCCTCCCAAAGGTATAAAGGCATGCTGGCGTGATCACTAAACTGATTGCCCACACAGGGGACTTACAACCTACTAGGCTAGTAGTTTTGGGACTATTAGGTACGCTAAACCCTAGTCCAACTCGGTATTATGCAACTCCCATGAACATGCAAACTTTTCAATTGCAACTCTGGATACATCGCAATAGATCACATAACCATCTGAACCCTCTGGTAGAGTCAAGACAGGAGTTGTAGTCAATCTAGTTTTCAATTCTGCGGAAGTTTTATCACAATCATGTGACCATTGGAACTTGACAATCTTCTGATTCAACCTAGTCAATGGTGAGGCTATGGATTAAAATCCTTCCACGAACCATTTGTAATAACCTGCTAGACCTAAGAAACATCTGATATCTGTAGCAGAGGTAGGTCTGGGCCATTGTTGCACTGCTTCTATCTTTTGTGAATCTACGCGGATCCCTTCGCTAGATACAATGTGACCAAGGAAAGCAAAGGATTGCAACCAAAACTCACAATTACTAAACGTAACGAATAACTGGCGATCTTTGAGAGTCTTCAAAACAACTCTCAAATGACTTTCATGTTCTTCCTCACTCCTAGAGTAAATGAGGACATCATCAATGATGACAATAACGAACAAGTTTAAGTACTGTTTGAACACACTGTTCATCAAATCCATTAAAGTTGCAGGAGCATTCGTTAGTCCAACGGACATAATTAAAAATTCATAATGACCATAACGAGTTCGGAAGGATTTTTTCGGAACATCACGATCTCTGTCAATAAGCTGATGATAAGCCGATCTGAGGTCTATCTTTGAGAAATGACTAGCACACTGAAGTTGGTCAAACAAGTCATCAATCCTGAGGATGTGATAATTATTCTTGATTGTGACCTTGTTCAACTATCTATAGTCAATGCACATTCTGAGAGAACCATCTTTCTTCTTTACAGACAATAGATATACTAGGTCTGATGAAACGCTAATCTAGAAGGTCTTTGAACTTCTCTTTCAATTCGTTAAGCTCTTTTGGATCCATTCTGTAAGGAGGAATAGAAATAGGTTGGGTATCTGCAAGAAGATCCATTCCAAAGTCGATTTCTCTTTCGGGAGGGACTTTGGGAAGATCTTCTGGAAACACATCTGGAAATTCACAGACTACTGGAACTGAATCAAGATTTGGGGTTTCAAAGCTAGAATCCTTAACCCGAACTAGACGATAGAGATAACCTTTGAGATCATCTTAGTGTCCTTAAGGTAAGAAATAAATTGACTCATAGGAGCTAAGCTACTACCCTTCCATTTTAATATTGGTTTGTCTTGAAACTGAAACTGAAACAATCCTAGTTCTGAAATAGACTGAGGCATAACAATAATGTAAAAAATTCATGCCTAGAATGACATCAAAGTCTACCATTTCTAACTCTACTAGATCTGGAGGTGACTTTCTGGAGATTGTGACAGGGCAATTTCTTTATTCTCGTCTAGCTATAAATGGGTCATCGACTAGAGTAGAGACATAGAAGGGTTCTGAGAGTGTTTTTGAACTAATACTAATTCGGACTGGTATATTGAGTTACAAAAGACAAAATCATGTCTGTTGTCTTTCTACTGAGCGACCATATGTGAGTCACATCCTTCAGTTTGTAGGATGCCAATCTCACCTATCACTATGAGTTACTGACATCACACCAAATATTTTCTCTACCTTATCAATGAACTTTTTGGGTCTTTACCAATTTGCGACCCTAAAAACATAGGCAGATTCATCCTAACAAAATCACAAACTCTGCATTATTCTGGTTGGTCATACTCTTAGCCAAAAGCTGAATTGGCATTCTGAATATCTGCATTTGAACTTCCTTATCTTGTACTAGAGGAACTGCGATAGCATTGTGTGCATTAGCATTCCATGCTTAAGCTCTATGAGAAGGAATGATCTTAAGCGCATAACGATGGATTAGAAAGAAGATCATACAATCGCACGATAAGAATATCAAGAAAGTGAAGTTTTCCTAAAACACTTCACAGCCTCCCTCTCATTAGATATGGTGCACTTCATACCAATGAAAAGGACTCTACTTAGTGTGGCTTTTTAGAATTCTGAGAACTCTTGAACCTAGCGCTATGATACCAAGTTTTGTTATGCCCCGAGCTACCCCCGAGACGCGGACATGGAACCTAGGACCAAAAATGATCCCAAGCTAACCATGCTTACATGATCATGAACATACTAAAGATAATTAACTGTTGTGTAAGCTAAATCATACTTAAAATGAAAAAATGGGGAATACCCAATTCTATAACTGAGATATTTCAAAACAGTGAGTTTAATACAAAATAAATATTAACTCTATCGTAAGCTAAATCTAACTATGCCTGAAAAAAGCCTTTAAAGTAGACTAGAAATATTGGAACAAGCCCCAACGAAATTAGCGAAAACTGAAACTAAATGACTAAAGATTTTAATGAAACTCATGACTTTTGTCCACCACTGAATACTGAACTGGAGACGGAAAATTGATCTATGCGTGATCTAGATGCTGAGAACTGAACTTACATCATGCGAAAATGTAGCGCACGTATGCGTTAGTACTTGAAAGGTACTAAGCATGTAGCATAAAGTAAAGCTAAAATAAAACATAACTGAACAAGCACAAAAACAAGTATATTAATTTGAACGTGATGTGCTATTTTCTGAGCTAATTGGATGCAATGACCAATTTATAACATGCTGATACTTAATACCGAATATACAATGCAGAGAGTCTGACTAAATTGTTGGAGCTACAAATAACCAATAATAAAACAACATGAGCTAAATGTGGATTCCATGTATACGGCCCATCAAGAGGACCCAATATACCCTGCCAAACGTATAAAGGCATGCTGGCGTGATCACCAAACTGATTTCCCACAGAGGGGACTTACAACCTACTAGGCTAGTATTTCTGAGACTATTTGATACGCTAAACCCTAGTCCAACTCGGTAATATGCTACTCCAAATGAATGATGTAAATTAACTTATTATATCTGAATTTCTGTAAATACTGGATAGCTTGAAAGTAAATATGCAAACTGAGAATGCAACAATTAATCTGGTAATTATGCATTTATAACTGAGGCATGTATATCTGAAGTGTCTGAAATATATGACCTGGCATTTGTAATTCAAGAACTAAGAAATACAAAGTGGGGTTATGAAATTCATGTGATAATCTTAGTAATAACATGATAATCTGATTTGGAACATATATTTAATAAATCATGAAGTTATATCAAAGTTCTAGAAACCCTAGGTATAATCATGATAAAAAAATCAAGAACTTAATGAAACCAAGGACCCAATAGGTGAAACGAACTCACTAGTGAAATCCCACATACCTGGTGATGAAATCCACAGAAAAATACTTAATTTTTGGGGTTGGAACTTCTGGATCTTGTGGCGTTCTTGAACTAGGGTTCTTGAGCTTTTTTCTCCTCTCTTGCTTCTAATTTTCTAAGTTTTTATTTAATGAAATGACTTGGATATGTTTTAATTATGTTTTAGGTTTAACCTGATTAATATCTGATGATTTAGGGTCAAAACGACTAACTTAGGGTTTAAACAGAGTGGGATAGGTCAAAAAGACCCTTGGGAAGGTTGTTGTCGGGCCTCACGGCGGGCAGGACTAACAGTCTGTCATGCGCCCAACACCCCGTTGTTGGGTCCGTCATGAGGGACTGTTCGACAGGCCTTTAGTAAAATGGGCATAACATTTTACTTGGAGGTCTGATTATAGCAAGGTTGGCGGCTATGGAAATATAATTCAATTATCTATTTGTGGTTATGTCATGGGAGACCTAATTCATTTTGTGATAAGAGTTATGATCATTTTATGTTTACCCAACTACATTTCCCCTTAACTGGCTGCAAAGTTTTCACCTACGATCCGTAGGTCCACCTACGAACCATGTTGGTCATCCATTGCTCTTTTCAGAGAGTGGTTGAAGGGATTATTGATCGATGGTTACTGACTACGGACCGTCGTTTGACCTACAGACCGTAAGACCGTCAGTTGTCCAAGACATAACCAATTTTTCTAGGCTGAAATTTTTTGGAGTTTCTCATCCCACTGACGGTTGTGCATGACGGACCGTGGTTCAGGCTACGGACTATCGTTGCCACCTTGGTAGCACCTACAAATTTTTCTGAAAAACTAATTTTTTGTCTGTTTTGGGTATGGGGTGTTACATAAGAGATTTTGAGTCCAATTAGACTCTCACGGCGTTTTAAAATAATGCAAAGAGAGGAATCCAAATCAGTATTTAATTAAAAAAACATTTGACAATTAATAAGGCATACACATAGTATAAACTCATATGATTAGTAGACATAAACCTACACACATCATTAAGCATAAGATAATAAAGAAACAAACAACTAACAACAATCTCATAAAATTAAAGAATGGCAATCCAAAGTAGAAAATCATCATGTCAATATTGAAATATTTGGCAGCTTGTAAAAACAAACAAATACAACCATTTTCGAGAGGTGAGGCTTTATACTAACGATCAATCTGTTTGAGATATTCAAAAGTCAAGAAATAATCTGAACAGACACAACTGGAAAGTATTGGAGCATGCTAATCAACCAGATACATTTTAAAATATAACAAAACATGGGAAGATGTGATCGAAACATAGCTTTAGCTAGATCAATAACGCAACAACATATTTTATCAGAAAGAGGAGTAACCCTTAGCTATTTTCAAAACTAAAATGACTACTCGGTATCACCATTAAGGAAATGATAAAAAAGTGACAACAACACTATAATCAAAACTAAAAACTTCATACAACACAAACACGAGATGAAGATGAATTTAATAAAGAAAAAATTGTAATTACCTCTTTCTGAGCAGCGACTAGGACGACAATCAAGATAAGATCATTCCAAAGAGAGAAATTATCTCAAATTAACTCCAAGCAGGAAATGAGAAAGTAGACTCCAAAAAAAAAATTAAACCCTAAACCTCCGTATTTTCTACAAATATTTTGTATGTATATTTTTTCTTCTATCCAACTTTCCTCTGTTTTCTTTTTCTACCTTCTAATGCTTCAAAACAATAATCATAATTTAAAATAAATTGATTAACTAGAAAAATAAAATCTTTTGAAATGAATATCACGGGGATCTCCCTTAAAAATAATCATAATTAGTTTACTACACATCATTGTGTAATTAGTTTTAACCATCTGAATAAGATGAGCCTCTCCCTTAAAAAACATAAGCCCAACTTAGATCTACCACTTTGATGACTACTCTGCTATTTTATTCAACACATATAGTTGGTCTTAACAAACACAATGTTACATCATCATAAACACCCTTCTAGTTAGAGTATATTATAACTAAACAAGACTAGTAACTACTAATCTACCTTGTATCATGAAATTTATACAAACTCATCACTTTTTAGCGTACCCATAAGGGAAAACTCCTCAGTAATAACTTTTTGGGGGCATGCCTGCAACAACATAATTTGCCTCATATCACTATGTTCCTTTATTATATTACTATATCTCTACATGCATTCTTTTAACTTTAGGAACTCATACTACTACGATTATAATATTATTGTTCATACTATCTATTCGGGTGAAAATACTGCCAAAGCTCTAAACACACTTCTTTATATGGATCTCAATCAAAACAAAATTTAGGTAATAGATATGTCGTAGTTGAGAAAATCCTAAGAAATAAAATCTGTTTTTTCCACGTTTCAAGGGGGTTGTCCTTCGCTAAAATACCAAAAAACAACTATCAAGGAATGCCAAAACAAAATAGAGAGCACAACCAAAAACTATTTACAAATATGCACCTGGTGGAAACAATCCTCTATCCAAATAACAAACGATATTTGCATACCATGGTAGTTTGGTCACCTCTAGCGCCAATAGTTTTTCATCAGGGAATTCCTCCCTAATCTTTCCGTGCTCTCCCACATGCGACAAACACTCCAATCTTGATAAATGGTCTACAATTTGGTTTTCAGAACCTCTTCGGTCCATTATTTCGATATCAAACTCTTGCATTATGAGAATTCACTTGATTAACCGTGGTTTTGCATCCTTCTTGTTTAAAAAGTACCTGATAGCGACATGGTCACTATAGACAAACAACTTTAGTACCTACCAAGTAAGATCTAAACTTTTCAAAAGCATAGACCAAGGTTAGAATTTCTTTTTCAGTCATTGTGCAGTTTGTTAGGGTCACCATCCAGTCTTTTTCATGCATAATATATAAAGTGAAAAACCTTCTCTTTTCTTTGAACCAACACTGCTCTCATAGCCACATCACTTGCAATACAGATCAGCTCAAAATGAAGGTCCCAATTTAGAAAAGTTAGGATTGGAGCTTCTATTAGCTTCTTCTTCAAAGCTTCAAAATCGTGGATGCATTTATCATCAAACACAAATTTCATCTCCTTCTGTAGGACATTTCACATGGATCTTTCAATCATATAGAAATCCTTAATGAATCTCCTGTAAAAACCATCATGACCCAAAACACTTCGCACTCTTTTACCAAAAATTGGAGGAGGTAGCTTTTCAATTACTTTTACTTTTGCACGATCAACTTCCGGTGTCTTTTCGACACATTATGGACCAACACAATCCCTTCCTTCATTTCCCAATTTAGGACGATATTAGTTTCGTCACATCTAGCTAATACCCTTTCTAATTTTCCAAGCACGTGTCAAAATACTCCCCAAAGAAGTCATCATCCATTAGTATCTCCACAAAATCTTCAATCATGTAAAGAAAGATAGCCCTCGTTCATCTTTCAAAGGTTGTTAAAGCATTGCATAACCCAAATGACATTCTTTTGAAAGCATATTCCTATAGGTAAAGTGAATATAGTTTTCTCCTAATCATGTGGTGTAATCATTGTATCCTTAATAATCATCCAGGAAACAATAATATTCTTGCACAGCTAACCTGGACAAAATCTGATCAATAAATGGCACTGGGTGCTGATCCTTTTTTGTGGCTTCATTGAACTTTCTGTAATCCCTGCATGTTTACCATACTGTCACTTTTCTAGTTGGAATAAACTCATTATTTTCATTTTTGATCACCATCATGCCTCCCTTTTAGGCACACAATGAACTGGTTAACCCACTTGTCCGAAATTTGGTTTATATATCTGCATTTAATCATTTAATCATCTTCTTGCACACCACATCTTTCATCACTGGTTTATTTAGCACTGAGGTTGCACAATTGACTTGTGACCTTCATCCATAAATATCATGTGCATGCATAGAGACGGGCTGATGACATGTATATCAACCATGTTAAACTATTTTCCTTGTTGCCTCTTCCTCAATATTTTCACAGATGCCTTAACCTACAATTATGACAAGTCTGAAGAAAGGATTACGAGTAAAGATTCATTGGCACAAAATAATTCTAACTTTGGTGCTTTCCCAATTGACAGCTTGAAAGGTGGTCCCTCAACTTTGTTTAATGGCTCCACAAACTTAATAAGAATACTCACATTTGGGAAATTTAGGTTGTTAGCAAACTCTTGTATTCAATATCTCCCTAATGTCTTTCGCAATGACTGTGATTGCCGATAACTTCTCATATATTGCAGAAACTTTATTTCCTTGTAAACATCAAATACTTCGACCTTGTCATGAGACCTCATTGTTAGTCTACCTTATGCCAGATTAACTAATGTATCTCCCATTGCTAGGAATGGGCATCCAAAAATAAATGGGACCTCGAGATCAGACTAAAAATCCAAAATGATAATGTAGACACTTAAAATAAGAGTTCCCACTTGAACCAAGACATCATTGATAACGCCATCGGTCCTAGACACTGAAAGATCAACTAATTGCAAAATAATGCTATGGGTTTGGTCCTTCCTATTCCCAATTTGAGAAACATGGAAGTAGGGATGAAATTGATAATTGCGCCTAAATCACACAAACCACTTGCCTCAACATATTTGCCAATTTTCCTCTGAATAGTGAAACTCACTGAATCTTTGAACTTGGTTGGCAGCCCATTCTTGATCCTCGAATTGCACTTTTCAGTGAGTGCTACTGTTGCATACTCATTCAATCTACTTTATTGGCTACCAAATCCATAATATTTTGCAATACTTAGGAATTTCCAGCAACACATCAATCAAAGAGAAATTAACATGTACCTGCTTGAGTACTTCAGTGAACTTACTAAAACATTTCTCCTCCTTTTGCTTTAAAATTTTATGTAGGAATGGAGGAGGTGGTTTTAATTTTAGTTCCTCCTTTACCCTTTGTTCACTTTGTTTGGCTTCATCTTCATGTTTTACTTTTCTTCAACGACTTATGTCTTTGGCGTCAACTCTTCCAATGGACGACAACTACGAGTACTCAAAACATTTACCTACTTCAGTTTTGGATCGGTATTTCACACCAACCCCCCTTGTGGTCGGGAATTTCCGGCACTAGCAAACTACCAAAACTGCTTTTCTAAATTTTAAGTAGCAAATTGATTGTTGCGAACAACTGCCGCCAATCTAGCTTGATGTGCCATGATTTTTTTTCAGTGTTTCCTCCATACTTATATCACCTTTCTTGGCAACCTGTTGATAACCTTGATTTTGTTGTTTTCCATGGATTTGGTGATGGTACTGTTGACCATTACTTTGTGGTCTATATCAGTTCTTTCTTTGATGTTGGTTTTGATTTCCATCCATTTCCATCATTCTAGTAATATTTTGTAAGACCGGTTTAGCTCATCCATCACTCCACTCGAGGTTACCTTGTGAAATTCTATTATGCAATTAAATAAGTCAACATATTTCTTCTCCAAAACATTTTCCCCCTACTGCAGAATCAAGTAATTTTTTTGTGTTTGATTCCAACCCTTCAATGAAGGTATGGACCAACACTTCGTTATCTTGATGGTGATGCGGACAACTTTGCAAAAGAGACTTCATTCTATCATGAACTTGTTACAAGTGCTCCCTTCCTTTTTGTCAGAAGCTCAATATGTCACTTCTCAGCTAGGTAGTTTTGCTGGATGGAAAAACCTTATCAAAAACTTTTTGACAAGATCATCCCATGTTGTTATGGAATTTGGTGGCTCACCGTTCAAACATCTTTTTTCTTCGCCTAGCGTATAAAAGGGGAATAGTGTGAGTCTCACATAATCGAATTTCACTCCAATTGGAGTGCATGTGTCACTGATCATGAGAAAATTCTGAATATTCACTCGTGGAACCTCATATTATGGACCACTGAAATAGTCATTTGTGTGTAGTAGTTGCTTGATGTTCAGCTTCAATTCAAACCTCCCACCAAGTGAATGTTTTTGAATACTTGAGATACCATTGGTAGTTTGTGTGACTTCCACAACCCTCAATTTCATTTCTGCCATTTCTATCGGTCGGTTTAATCCTTCCTTTTTACAAGAGTCTCTGGTTCCCTTTTCACTCGAGGAATAAGACAGGTGGGTGTTCTTCGAATTCTCCATTAATGAAAAAATATCTCTAGTTTAGATAGAGGCTCTACCAAATCCTGGTCGTCTTCCCATGCGAAAACCTAACACCACTTGCAAAATCAGAAGCCAAGATCAAGTTATCAACACTTCTAGAAATAATTTAGACACTTAAAAATTAGATATATCCCGATTTAAAAGTCTCCGGTAGCGGCGCCAAAAACTTGTCTCGTCAAAAAACACGCAAGTGCACGTCGTCATCATGTAATACAATGACTTTTTAAAGCCGAATTATCAAACCCAAATGACCTGAAATCATCACAAAACAATTCAGTTACGTCTAAACTAAATTTACTTCAGTATCAAATACTTTTAGAAATCGTTTATCACTACTACTACTAATTAGACACTATAAAAAATTAACTACATTAATCCAACAGTTTCAAACACGACAATCTCAAAATTTCGAAATGTATCCTAGGGTTGTAAGATAGATCAATTTTTTGTATAATATTGGTTTATTCTAGTATTTGACATGTTAACCTCATTATGGATGAGTAAGGTTTATTTTACGATCACGATTTTTTGACCTCTAATCACCTACCACCATAGACAATATAACTAATTGTTAAGCAGGGTTAGGCATTAACCAATGACAGCGCATTTAGCATTGATCTTGCATAACAACCAAGTGTGGTGTATAAGAGTAAGAATATACTGCATGTAAAATATTCTAGAATTTAACCTATAATTAACACACTTCTCACATTCTTTGGCCTATCCCAGTATTCATCTTCCGAGTTCAAGAGTGGACAACCAGTTTATTCTAATGTTTATCAAACATTAAAATAGTAAAACAAGAATACAAGCACAAATCACTAGAAAACCCTTCTCATACTAGAAATAAATTGTATTAAACAATAAACCATAGCTAACACCCTAGAATAGGGAACTTTAGCTACTCAGAGCACAAATATAAAGAAACAATGTTTGTCATTTACACAAGAATTTACCAAGATAAATTAGGAGAAGAAAACACTAGAAAATATAACAAAATCTCCTGAAATGTGTGATACCGTCCTTTAGGAACTTGATTCCCCCCAAAATAGCAAATTTATACTATTTATAGTTTTGAATAAAAAACTTGTGGCCTATTGCTGGTGTCCTGGTATGTGACGCGGACCTGTTCCCTCTCCTAAAGTTTCACTCAGCTGAAACCTCTCTGCAATGCGCTCCTATCGCGCACTCCACTGTTAAGTGGAATGACTGTTTTTTATATGCGTAATAGCTCTGTGACGCGGAGGAACTCCCTCGTAGTGTATTTCCATCTTCTTGGCCCCTTTTTCTCCGCAACTTCATCTTCTTTTTTTAGATTTTTATATAGGTGCCCTCTTTGGCCAATATTTCTTTTATTTCACCCCAAAACATCTATTTATATTGGTTAGAAAAAGAGACATCAAAAGACTCTCAAAGTTTAATTCTAACACCGAAAATGCTCTCAACCTTAGCTATCTATATGGGATAAATTGGTAATTAGGCGCATATAAACAGCCAAGATCAAGAGGCTGGGAGTACATTTTAATTATCGCTTGTAGGCACAATTCATATTAATAAAACTTCATTCTTTTGAATCTCTAAATAAGCTCACTCACAAGTTTCTCATAAGCCCCACTATATTCTCATTACTTTCTAGAGACTTTGCTGAGAGTAACTCATCGATAATGATCTAGAATTTGGTTTTCAACTATCTTGAGTATGAGGGGTAGTCAAATGGATTTGACAAACACACGAAATTGAATAAGTTTCTTATGACATAGTTTTATTTCATGATATAGAGTATGAACGAAGGGAAACTTTCTTCAATGTGTGTAGTATATCATTTATATAAATGGGCCCTCACAACTATAAGTAAGATCCTACTTACATGACTTCAGATCTAGCCTAGGGTACATTAACTCTGCTCTCAGATACCAACTTTGTCACGTTCCGAGTCTACATCCTGGACATGGTTGATACTTGAACACCGTTTCTTATCCCAAAGTAAACATTGGCTTCGATGACTACTAAGTGAAAAACCCACTCAAGCAATAATAGACTTAAAGTAGAATTTTGAAAATTTAAACTCAAGTATATATTCAACTCCTTTGTCTATAAAATACTTAATAACATAAGTATAATAGTTCAAAAAAAAATTACAAGTAAAACTAAATATTGAAAGACTCCTCAACTTTATTTATCTATAAAGTCTCTAATATTTGAGACAGGTTTCAGCGCAAGACCTATGACTTCTTAAAACAATTAAATTAAAAGTAAATGTGAAGTCATCTAGAATAAGGAGATTCACTAAAAGCTATGTGGACGATAGAGTAATCTCAATGAAACACATGCTGATGAGCATGAAAACTTGTATGCATCATAAAAGAATACTGGTAAAATGAGATAAGTACATCTGAATGTACGAGTACGTAATATAATTGAAGCAAAATAGCAGTATGAAAGGAATGCAATAGATATTTTAAAAATTCAACTAATGTAATTAATTAAAGAAATGAAATTGTTTGATATTAAAAATAAAACTTAATCATCTATGAAACATAACTTAATAAGTGATATATAAAAATAAATTTTAATTTTAATGGAATATTCTCTAGTCGATAACCATCACTTTGATCTACGTGATGATACATTCTTGTCCATGCTGGCAGAACTTTACTATATGGGATATAGGACACTTCAACTAAGTGGATCTACTAAGCTCTGCAGAAGAGACTAAGGATTCATCCAAAAAGGTATGATCTTATACAAGTGTTTGCAACACATGATTTATAGGGGCTCTGAGTTGTTTGAACTCTCACTCATAGTGGTGCTTAATACTACTCCGTAAAATATATACTCTTGCTCAAATGTATAAAAGCATTTCTCTTTCTCTAGTTTGAAATAATTTCTCAAGCAGGCCTTTTAAAGAGTTATTTGCTTTGAAATATCTCTTCAACTTATTGCTCATGTAGAAAACAATGTTTCTCTTTGTTCAAAGTAAAAATACTTTCTTTTGGTTGAGATAATACTAAGAAAAAACCTATTTAAGAGGTAATTTCTTAGTACTTAATGTTTCTAAAAACTTTTTTAACTTTTCTAAAAAAAAATTGGGTCTACTCTTTCTTCATGTAAAAATATTTTGTGACGTACTTAGTTCTCTTATAATCTTTCTTAAACTCCTCTTTACTTTCCTCAAAAATCACTTTAAACAATAATATTTTGTTTAAAATATTCTCAATAACATTTCAATGTATACTCAAGAATAAGGTTTGTGTTGAAATATAGATATGAACGAATCAACTCAAGGATCTCAACAACAATATAAAAAATTCAATACTGAGATTTTAAGAATTCGTAACTCAACAAAAAGAACTCATCTCAAGAGTACTCATTTCATAGAGTTCATGCTGAGACATAGACATGATCCAACCAACTCAAGAGCCACAATGCATAACATAAAATTTTAGAATAGAATTCAAAAGAGTGAGAAACTCAAGAAGTGAAAATGAACTAATCTCAACAAAACTCGAATCTAAGGACTGAATCCAAGATTACCCTTTTACTAATTAAAAAAAATGTAGGGAATGAAGACGAACTAGTTTAACAGTATGTTAGTCTTACATACCTTGAAGAATGAGTTTTTTTAGGCACAATCGATAAAACTCGAAGAACGCTTGAACCCTAGTTTTTCTTCTCTTGAGACCTTGTTCTAATATTTTGAAGTATTAATGAATGTAAAATAATTGATTTAACACTTTATAAGCCCTTAATTAGGTGTAAAATATCGTGGTTTAGACATAGAATGACATAGTTTAAATACCAAATGTATAGGAGAAAGACAAAAATGGCACAACTTTTAAAATTATCAAGGTGTCTAAAAGTAAAAGTAAGGTTACGTAGACCGTTTAAGATTCACGGTCCATTAAAACTTCAACGGTCTGTATAGACGGCCATTGAACAATCACTTGCCCGACAATACTTCCCTAAAAATGATATAACTTGGTTTCTCAAAAATAAAATATAGGAAAATTTGGTGGTGTTTCAAATAGTAAAGAACTTCAATTGATAGGTCATGGCCACAAAATCCTATGTGCTGAGAGATATGATTGTTAGAAGTTGATACAAAACTTAAAAATTGATGGGATTGTATGGAGCCACACAAAAGAAAAGTACAAGCCACCACCGGGCGGTCTAGGGTCTCATCTGGGTGACCCCCTTCTTGGCATCCTTTGACAGTTTGCCACAACCCTAATCTTGTCGTGGTCCCTAAACTGTAACAACCCTATATCCAAAACAGGCTAAAATCAGCTTTTAAAAAAAATTGCAGGTGCAATAAGCGATCACCATCTACGGATCGAGTCTAATGTACGACCCATACAATGTGTCTGTTTCACCACTATAGCCCTTCCCAAAACTCAGCTTAGAAATTTGACAGTCTCTAACTACACACGGACAAACCGACGATCCGTAAGTCAGCTTTTACTTTGTGTGGTAAAGTGTATTTGGATCAATAATCTTATTACACAGCCTGTGTATACAAAAACTACGACGACCAACACCCAAAACCGTTTTCATAATCAATGTCTGTAGGTGAAGGTTAGTAGTCAGTTAGGGGGGAAATTCTAGTGGTTCACTTCAATGGTCAAAACAAATTATGGTCGTATGACCTATGATATGATAGATTATTGAATTTTATCTCCAAGACAACTGAGTTGACTAAAAATCCGACCTCTGATAAAAAGTTATACCCATTTTAGTGAAGGAATGTCGAGCAGACTTAAACGAAGGACCATCGATTGAACGTCGAAC
>JAKWIX010000154.1:0-58996 GCA_027704785.1 Solanum chmielewskii | reverse complement strand
TCGTTTGAATGAGGCGTATGCTCGCTTTCGGGGCTCGTTTGCACCTTCCAAATGGGTCGGAAAAGCCGTGATGGCCAACCGTATGCATAGACATACGTCTTGACGGACGTCCACGAACAAATTTGGCATTTTTGACATCGGAATCCCGTCACCCCCAAAAATGGTGTGCAATAGCACACGAAAATCGTCGAAATGAGGCGTATGCTCGCTTCGGGCTCGTTTGACCTTCCAAATGGGTCGGAAAAGCCGTGATGGCCAACCGTATGCATAGACAACGTCTTGACGGACGTCCACGAACAAATTTGGCATTTTTACATCGGAATCCCGATCACCCAAAATGGTGTGCAATAGCACACGAAAATCGTCGAAATGAGGCGTATGCTCTCGCTTCGGGGCTCGTTTGACCTTCCAAATGGGTCGGAAAAGCCGTGATGGCCAACCGTATGCATAGACAACGTCTTGACGGACGTCCACGAACAAATTTGGCATTTTTGACATCGGAATCCCGATCACCCAAAAAATGGTGTGCAAGCACACGAAAATCGTCGAAATGAGGCGTATGCTCGCTTCGGGGCTCGTTTGACCTTCCAAATGGGTCGAAAAAGCCGTGATGGCCAACCGTATGCATAGACAACGTCTTGACGGACGTCCACGAACAAATTTGGCATTTTTGACATCGGAATCCCGATCACCCAAAATGGTGTGCAATAGCACACGAAAATCGTCGAAATGAGGCGTATGCTCGCTTCGGGGCTCGTTTGACCTTCCAAATGGGTCGGAAAAGCCGTGATGGCCAACCGTATGCATAGACAACGTCTTGACGGACGTCCACGAACAAATTTGGCATTTTTGACATCGGAATCCCGATCACCCAAAAATGGTGTGCATAGCACACAAAATCGTCGAAATGAGGCGTATGCTCGCTTCGGGGCTCGTTTGACCTTCCAAATGGGTCGGAAAAGCCGTGATGGCCAACCGTATGCATAGACAACGTCTTGACGGACGTCCACGAACAAATTTGGCATTTTTGACATCGGAATCCCGATCACCCAAAAAATGGTGTGCAATAGCACACGAAAAATCGTCGAAATGAGGCGTATGCTCGCTTCGGGGCTCGTTTGACCTTCCAAATGGGTCGGAAAAGCCGTGATGGCCAACCGTATGCATAGACAACGTCTTGACGGACGTCCACGAACAAATTTGGCATTTTTGACATCGGAATCCCGATCACCCAAAAAATGGTGTGCAATAGCACACGAAAATCGTCGAAATGAGGCGTATGCTCGCTTCGGGCTCGTTTGACCTTCCAAATGGGTCGGAAAAGCCGTGATGGCCAACCGTATGCATAGACAACGTCTTGACGGACGTCCACGAACAAATTTGGCATTTTTGACATCGGAATCCCGATCACCCAAAAATGGTGTGCAATAGCACACGAAAATCGTCGAAATGAGGCGTATGCTCGCTTCGGGGCTCGTTTGACCTTCCAAATGGGTCGGAAAAGCCGTGATGGCCAACCGTATGCATAGACAACGTCTTGACGGACGTCCACGAACAAATTTGGCATTTTTGACATCGGAATCCCGATCACCCAAAAAATGGTGTGCAATAGCACACGAAAATCGTCGAAATGAGGCGTATGCTCGCTTCGGGGCTCGTTTGACCTTCCAAATGGGTCGGAAAAGCCGTGATGGCCAACCGTATGCATAGACAACGTCTTGACGGACGTCCACGAACAAATTTGGCATTTTTGACATCGGAATCCCGATCACCCAAAAAATGGTGTGCAATAGCACACGAAAATCGTCGAAATGAGGCGTATGCTCGCTTCGGGGCTCGTTTGACCTTCCAAATGGGTCGGAAAAGCCGTGATGGCCAACCGTATGCATAGACAACGTCTTGACGGACGTCCACGAACAAATTTGGCATTTTTGACATCGGAATCCCGATCACCCAAAAATGGTGTGCAATAGCACACGAAAATCGTCGAAATGAGGCGTATGCTCGCTTCGGGGCTCGTTTGACCTTCCAAATGGGTCGGAAAAGCCGTGATGGCCAACCGTATGCATAGACAACGTCTTGACGGACGTCCACGAACAAATTTGGCATTTTTGACATCGGAATCCCGATCACCCAAAAATGGTGTGCAATAGCACACGAAAATCGTCGAAATGAGGCGTATGCTCGCTTCGGGGCTCGTTTGACCTTCCAAATGGGTCGGAAAAGCCGTGATGGCCAACCGTATGCATAGACAACGTCTTGACGGACGTCCACGAACAAATTTGGCATTTTTGACATCGGAATCCCGATCACCCAAAAAATGGTGTGCAATAGCACACGAAAATCGTCGAAATGAGGCGTATGCTCGCTTCGGGGCTCGTTTGACCTTCCAAATGGGTCGGAAAAGCCGTGATGGCCACCGTATGCATAGACAACGTCTTGACGGACGTCCACGAACAATTTGGCATTTTTGACATCGGAATCCCGATCACCCAAAAATGGTGTGCAATAGCACACGAAAATCGTCGAAATGAGGCGTATGCTCGCTTCGGGGCTCGTTTGACCTTCCAAATGGGTCGGAAAAGCCGTGATGGCCAACCGTATGCATAGACAACGTCTTGACGGACGTCCACGAACAAATTTGGCATTTTTGACATCGGAATCCCGATCACCCAAAAAATGGTGTGCAATAGCACACGAAAATCGTCGAAATGAGGCGTATGCTCGCTTCGGGGCTCGTTTGACCTTCCAAATGGGTCGGAAAAGCCGTGATGGCCAACCGTATGCATAGACAACGTCTTGACGGACGTCCACGAACAAATTTGGCATTTTTGACATCGGAATCCCGATCACCCAAAAAATGGTGTGCAATAGCACACGAAAATCGTCGAAATGAGGCGTATGCTCGCTTCGGGGCTCGTTTGACCTTCCAAATGGGTCGGAAAAGCCGTGATGGCCAACCGTATGCATAGACAACGTCTTGACGGACGTCCACGAACAAATTTGGCATTTTTGACATCGGAATCCCGATCACCCAAAAAATGGTGTGCAATAGCACACGAAAATCGTCGAAATGAGGCGTATGCTCGCTTCGGGGCTCGTTTGACCTTCCAAATGGGTCGGAAAAGCCGTGATGGCCAACCGTATGCATAGACAACGTCTTGACGGACGTCCACGAACAAATTTGGCATTTTTGACATCGGAATCCCGATCACCCAAAAAATGGTGTGCAATAGCACACGAAAATCGTCGAAATGAGGCGTATGCTCGCTTCGGGGCTCGTTTGACCTTCCAAATGGGTCGGAAAAGCCGTGATGGCCAACCGTATGCATAGACAACGTCTTGACGGACGTCCACGAACAAATTTGGCATTTTTGACATCGGAATCCCGATCACCCAAAAAATGGTGTGCAATAGCACACGAAAATCGTCGAAATGAGGCGTATGCTCGCTTCGGGGCTCGTTTGACCTTCCAAATGGGTCGGAAAAGCCGTGATGGCCAACCGTATGCATAGACAACGTCTTGACGGACGTCCACGAACAAATTTGGCATTTTTGACATCGGAATCCCGATCACCCAAAAAATGGTGTGCAATAGCACACGAAAATCGTCGAAATGAGGCGTATGCTCGCTTCGGGGCTCGTTTGACCTTCCAAATGGGTCGGAAAAGCCGTGATGGCCAACCGTATGCATAGACAACGTCTTGACGGACGTCCACGAACAAATTTGGCATTTTTGACATCGGAATCCCGATCACCCAAAAAATGGTGTGCAATAGCACACGAAAATCGTCGAAATGAGGCGTATGCTCGCTTCGGGGCTCGTTTGACCTTCCAAATGGGTCGGAAAAGCCGTGATGGCCAACCGTATGCATAGACAACGTCTTGACGGACGTCCACGAACAAATTTGGCATTTTTGACATCGGAATCCCGATCACCCAAAAAATGGTGTGCAATAGCACACGAAAATCGTCGAAATGAGGCGTATGCTCGCTTCGGGGCTCGTTTGACCTTCCAAATGGGTCGGAAAAGCCGTGATGGCCAACCGTATGCATAGACAACGTCTTGACGGACGTCCACGAACAAATTTGGCATTTTTGACATCGGAATCCCGATCACCCAAAAAATGGTGTGCAATAGCACACGAAAATCGTCGAAATGAGGCGTATGCTCGCTTCGGGGCTCGTTTGACCTTCCAAATGGGTCGGAAAAGCCGTGATGGCCAACCGTATGCATAGACAACGTCTTGACGGACGTCCACGAACAAATTTGGCATTTTTGACATCGGAATCCCGATCACCCAAAAAATGGTGTGCAATAGCACACGAAAATCGTCGAAATGAGGCGTATGCTCGCTTCGGGGCTCGTTTGACCTTCCAAATGGGTCGGAAAAGCCGTGATGGCCAACCGTATGCATAGACAACGTCTTGACGGACGTCCACGAACAAATTTGGCATTTTTGACATCGGAATCCCGATCACCCAAAAAATGGTGTGCAATAGCACACGAAAATCGTCGAAATGAGGCGTATGCTCGCTTCGGGGCTCGTTTGACCTTCCAAATGGGTCGGAAAAGCCGTGATGGCCAACCGTATGCATAGACAACGTCTTGACGGACGTCCACGAACAAATTTGGCATTTTTGACATCGGAATCCCGATCACCCAAAAAATGGTGTGCAATAGCACACGAAAATCGTCGAAATGAGGCGTATGCTCGCTTCGGGGCTCGTTTGACCTTCCAAATGGGTCGGAAAAGCCGTGATGGCCAACCGTATGCATAGACAACGTCTTGACGGACGTCCACGAACAAATTTGGCATTTTTGACATCGGAATCCCGATCACCCAAAAAATGGTGTGCAATAGCACACGAAAATCGTCGAAATGAGGCGTATGCTCGCTTCGGGGCTCGTTTGACCTTCCAAATGGGTCGGAAAAGCCGTGATGGCCAACCGTATGCATAGACAACGTCTTGACGGACGTCCACGAACAAATTTGGCATTTTTGACATCGGAATCCCGATCACCCAAAAAATGGTGTGCAATAGCACACGAAAATCGTCGAAATGAGGCGTATGCTCGCTTCGGGGCTCGTTTGACCTTCCAAATGGGTCGGAAAAGCCGTGATGGCCAACCGTATGCATAGACAACGTCTTGACGGACGTCCACGAACAAATTTGGCATTTTTGACATCGGAATCCCGATCACCCAAAAAATGGTGTGCAATAGCACACGAAAATCGTCGAAATGAGGCGTATGCTCGCTTCGGGGCTCGTTTGACCTTCCAAATGGGTCGGAAAAGCCGTGATGGCCAACCGTATGCATAGACAACGTCTTGACGGACGTCCACGAACAAATTTGGCATTTTTGACATCGGAATCCCGATCACCCAAAAAATGGTGTGCAATAGCACACGAAAATCGTCGAAATGAGGCGTATGCTCGCTTCGGGGCTCGTTTGACCTTCCAAATGGGTCGGAAAAGCCGTGATGGCCAACCGTATGCATAGACAACGTCTTGACGGACGTCCACGAACAAATTTGGCATTTTTGACATCGGAATCCCGATCACCCAAAAAATGGTGTGCAATAGCACACGAAAATCGTCGAAATGAGGCGTATGCTCGCTTCGGGGCTCGTTTGACCTTCCAAATGGGTCGGAAAAGCCGTGATGGCCAACCGTATGCATAGACAACGTCTTGACGGACGTCCACGAACAAATTTGGCATTTTTGACATCGGAATCCCGATCACCCAAAAAATGGTGTGCAATAGCACACGAAAATCGTCGAAATGAGGCGTATGCTCGCTTCGGGGCTCGTTTGACCTTCCAAATGGGTCGGAAAAGCCGTGATGGCCAACCGTATGCATAGACAACGTCTTGACGGACGTCCACGAACAAATTTGGCATTTTTGACATCGGAATCCCGATCACCCAAAAAATGGTGTGCAATAGCACACGAAAATCGTCGAAATGAGGCGTATGCTCGCTTCGGGGCTCGTTTGACCTTCCAAATGGGTCGGAAAAGCCGTGATGGCCAACCGTATGCATAGACAACGTCTTGACGGACGTCCACGAACAAATTTGGCATTTTTGACATCGGAATCCCGATCACCCAAAAAATGGTGTGCAATAGCACACGAAAATCGTCGAAATGAGGCGTATGCTCGCTTCGGGGCTCGTTTGACCTTCCAAATGGGTCGGAAAAGCCGTGATGGCCAACCGTATGCATAGACAACGTCTTGACGGACGTCCACGAACAAATTTGGCATTTTTGACATCGGAATCCCGATCACCCAAAAAATGGTGTGCAATAGCACACGAAAATCGTCGAAATGAGGCGTATGCTCGCTTCGGGGCTCGTTTGACCTTCCAAATGGGTCGGAAAAGCCGTGATGGCCAACCGTATGCATAGACAACGTCTTGACGGACGTCCACGAACAAATTTGGCATTTTTGACATCGGAATCCCGATCACCCAAAAAATGGTGTGCAATAGCACACGAAAATCGTCGAAATGAGGCGTATGCTCGCTTCGGGGCTCGTTTGACCTTCCAAATGGGTCGGAAAAGCCGTGATGGCCAACCGTATGCATAGACAACGTCTTGACGGACGTCCACGAACAAATTTGGCATTTTTGACATCGGAATCCCGATCACCCAAAAAATGGTGTGCAATAGCACACGAAAATCGTCGAAATGAGGCGTATGCTCGCTTCGGGGCTCGTTTGACCTTCCAAATGGGTCGGAAAAGCCGTGATGGCCAACCGTATGCATAGACAACGTCTTGACGGACGTCCACGAACAAATTTGGCATTTTTGACATCGGAATCCCGATCACCCAAAAAATGGTGTGCAATAGCACACGAAAATCGTCGAAATGAGGCGTATGCTCGCTTCGGGGCTCGTTTGACCTTCCAAATGGGTCGGAAAAGCCGTGATGGCCAACCGTATGCATAGACAACGTCTTGACGGACGTCCACGAACAAATTTGGCATTTTTGACATCGGAATCCCGATCACCCAAAAAATGGTGTGCAATAGCACACGAAAATCGTCGAAATGAGGCGTATGCTCGCTTCGGGGCTCGTTTGACCTTCCAAATGGGTCGGAAAAGCCGTGATGGCCAACCGTATGCATAGACAACGTCTTGACGGACGTCCACGAACAAATTTGGCATTTTTGACATCGGAATCCCGATCACCCAAAAAATGGTGTGCAATAGCACACGAAAATCGTCGAAATGAGGCGTATGCTCGCTTCGGGGCTCGTTTGACCTTCCAAATGGGTCGGAAAAGCCGTGATGGCCAACCGTATGCATAGACAACGTCTTGACGGACGTCCACGAACAAATTTGGCATTTTTGACATCGGAATCCCGATCACCCAAAAAATGGTGTGCAATAGCACACGAAAATCGTCGAAATGAGGCGTATGCTCGCTTCGGGGCTCGTTTGACCTTCCAAATGGGTCGGAAAAGCCGTGATGGCCAACCGTATGCATAGACAACGTCTTGACGGACGTCCACGAACAAATTTGGCATTTTTGACATCGGAATCCCGATCACCCAAAAAATGGTGTGCAATAGCACACGAAAATCGTCGAAATGAGGCGTATGCTCGCTTCGGGGCTCGTTTGACCTTCCAAATGGGTCGGAAAAGCCGTGATGGCCAACCGTATGCATAGACAACGTCTTGACGGACGTCCACGAACAAATTTGGCATTTTTGACATCGGAATCCCGATCACCCAAAAAATGGTGTGCAATAGCACACGAAAATCGTCGAAATGAGGCGTATGCTCGCTTCGGGGCTCGTTTGACCTTCCAAATGGGTCGGAAAAGCCGTGATGGCCAACCGTATGCATAGACAACGTCTTGACGGACGTCCACGAACAAATTTGGCATTTTTGACATCGGAATCCCGATCACCCAAAAAATGGTGTGCAATAGCACACGAAAATCGTCGAAATGAGGCGTATGCTCGCTTCGGGGCTCGTTTGACCTTCCAAATGGGTCGGAAAAGCCGTGATGGCCAACCGTATGCATAGACAACGTCTTGACGGACGTCCACGAACAAATTTGGCATTTTTGACATCGGAATCCCGATCACCCAAAAAATGGTGTGCAATAGCACACGAAAATCGTCGAAATGAGGCGTATGCTCGCTTCGGGGCTCGTTTGACCTTCCAAATGGGTCGGAAAAGCCGTGATGGCCAACCGTATGCATAGACAACGTCTTGACGGACGTCCACGAACAAATTTGGCATTTTTGACATCGGAATCCCGATCACCCAAAAAATGGTGTGCAATAGCACACGAAAATCGTCGAAATGAGGCGTATGCTCGCTTCGGGGCTCGTTTGACCTTCCAAATGGGTCGGAAAAGCCGTGATGGCCAACCGTATGCATAGACAACGTCTTGACGGACGTCCACGAACAAATTTGGCATTTTTGACATCGGAATCCCGATCACCCAAAAAATGGTGTGCAATAGCACACGAAAATCGTCGAAATGAGGCGTATGCTCGCTTCGGGGCTCGTTTGACCTTCCAAATGGGTCGGAAAAGCCGTGATGGCCAACCGTATGCATAGACAACGTCTTGACGGACGTCCACGAACAAATTTGGCATTTTTGACATCGGAATCCCGATCACCCAAAAAATGGTGTGCAATAGCACACGAAAATCGTCGAAATGAGGCGTATGCTCGCTTCGGGGCTCGTTTGACCTTCCAAATGGGTCGGAAAAGCCGTGATGGCCAACCGTATGCATAGACAACGTCTTGACGGACGTCCACGAACAAATTTGGCATTTTTGACATCGGAATCCCGATCACCCAAAAAATGGTGTGCAATAGCACACGAAAATCGTCGAAATGAGGCGTATGCTCGCTTCGGGGCTCGTTTGACCTTCCAAATGGGTCGGAAAAGCCGTGATGGCCAACCGTATGCATAGACAACGTCTTGACGGACGTCCACGAACAAATTTGGCATTTTTGACATCGGAATCCCGATCACCCAAAAAATGGTGTGCAATAGCACACGAAAATCGTCGAAATGAGGCGTATGCTCGCTTCGGGGCTCGTTTGACCTTCCAAATGGGTCGGAAAAGCCGTGATGGCCAACCGTATGCATAGACAACGTCTTGACGGACGTCCACGAACAAATTTGGCATTTTTGACATCGGAATCCCGATCACCCAAAAAATGGTGTGCAATAGCACACGAAAATCGTCGAAATGAGGCGTATGCTCGCTTCGGGGCTCGTTTGACCTTCCAAATGGGTCGGAAAAGCCGTGATGGCCAACCGTATGCATAGACAACGTCTTGACGGACGTCCACGAACAAATTTGGCATTTTTGACATCGGAATCCCGATCACCCAAAAAATGGTGTGCAATAGCACACGAAAATCGTCGAAATGAGGCGTATGCTCGCTTCGGGGCTCGTTTGACCTTCCAAATGGGTCGGAAAAGCCGTGATGGCCAACCGTATGCATAGACAACGTCTTGACGGACGTCCACGAACAAATTTGGCATTTTTGACATCGGAATCCCGATCACCCAAAAAATGGTGTGCAATAGCACACGAAAATCGTCGAAATGAGGCGTATGCTCGCTTCGGGGCTCGTTTGACCTTCCAAATGGGTCGGAAAAGCCGTGATGGCCAACCGTATGCATAGACAACGTCTTGACGGACGTCCACGAACAAATTTGGCATTTTTGACATCGGAATCCCGATCACCCAAAAAATGGTGTGCAATAGCACACGAAAATCGTCGAAATGAGGCGTATGCTCGCTTCGGGGCTCGTTTGACCTTCCAAATGGGTCGGAAAAGCCGTGATGGCCAACCGTATGCATAGACAACGTCTTGACGGACGTCCACGAACAAATTTGGCATTTTTGACATCGGAATCCCGATCACCCAAAAAATGGTGTGCAATAGCACACGAAAATCGTCGAAATGAGGCGTATGCTCGCTTCGGGGCTCGTTTGACCTTCCAAATGGGTCGGAAAAGCCGTGATGGCCAACCGTATGCATAGACAACGTCTTGACGGACGTCCACGAACAAATTTGGCATTTTTGACATCGGAATCCCGATCACCCAAAAAATGGTGTGCAATAGCACACGAAAATCGTCGAAATGAGGCGTATGCTCGCTTCGGGGCTCGTTTGACCTTCCAAATGGGTCGGAAAAGCCGTGATGGCCAACCGTATGCATAGACAACGTCTTGACGGACGTCCACGAACAAATTTGGCATTTTTGACATCGGAATCCCGATCACCCAAAAAATGGTGTGCAATAGCACACGAAAATCGTCGAAATGAGGCGTATGCTCGCTTCGGGGCTCGTTTGACCTTCCAAATGGGTCGGAAAAGCCGTGATGGCCAACCGTATGCATAGACAACGTCTTGACGGACGTCCACGAACAAATTTGGCATTTTTGACATCGGAATCCCGATCACCCAAAAAATGGTGTGCAATAGCACACGAAAATCGTCGAAATGAGGCGTATGCTCGCTTCGGGGCTCGTTTGACCTTCCAAATGGGTCGGAAAAGCCGTGATGGCCAACCGTATGCATAGACAACGTCTTGACGGACGTCCACGAACAAATTTGGCATTTTTGACATCGGAATCCCGATCACCCAAAAAATGGTGTGCAATAGCACACGAAAATCGTCGAAATGAGGCGTATGCTCGCTTCGGGGCTCGTTTGACCTTCCAAATGGGTCGGAAAAGCCGTGATGGCCAACCGTATGCATAGACAACGTCTTGACGGACGTCCACGAACAAATTTGGCATTTTTGACATCGGAATCCCGATCACCCAAAAAATGGTGTGCAATAGCACACGAAAATCGTCGAAATGAGGCGTATGCTCGCTTCGGGGCTCGTTTGACCTTCCAAATGGGTCGGAAAAGCCGTGATGGCCAACCGTATGCATAGACAACGTCTTGACGGACGTCCACGAACAAATTTGGCATTTTTGACATCGGAATCCCGATCACCCAAAAAATGGTGTGCAATAGCACACGAAAATCGTCGAAATGAGGCGTATGCTCGCTTCGGGGCTCGTTTGACCTTCCAAATGGGTCGGAAAAGCCGTGATGGCCAACCGTATGCATAGACAACGTCTTGACGGACGTCCACGAACAAATTTGGCATTTTTGACATCGGAATCCCGATCACCCAAAAAATGGTGTGCAATAGCACACGAAAATCGTCGAAATGAGGCGTATGCTCGCTTCGGGGCTCGTTTGACCTTCCAAATGGGTCGGAAAAGCCGTGATGGCCAACCGTATGCATAGACAACGTCTTGACGGACGTCCACGAACAAATTTGGCATTTTTGACATCGGAATCCCGATCACCCAAAAAATGGTGTGCAATAGCACACGAAAATCGTCGAAATGAGGCGTATGCTCGCTTCGGGGCTCGTTTGACCTTCCAAATGGGTCGGAAAAGCCGTGATGGCCAACCGTATGCATAGACAACGTCTTGACGGACGTCCACGAACAAATTTGGCATTTTTGACATCGGAATCCCGATCACCCAAAAAATGGTGTGCAATAGCACACGAAAATCGTCGAAATGAGGCGTATGCTCGCTTCGGGGCTCGTTTGACCTTCCAAATGGGTCGGAAAAGCCGTGATGGCCAACCGTATGCATAGACAACGTCTTGACGGACGTCCACGAACAAATTTGGCATTTTTGACATCGGAATCCCGATCACCCAAAAAATGGTGTGCAATAGCACACGAAAATCGTCGAAATGAGGCGTATGCTCGCTTCGGGGCTCGTTTGACCTTCCAAATGGGTCGGAAAAGCCGTGATGGCCAACCGTATGCATAGACAACGTCTTGACGGACGTCCACGAACAAATTTGGCATTTTTGACATCGGAATCCCGATCACCCAAAAAATGGTGTGCAATAGCACACGAAAATCGTCGAAATGAGGCGTATGCTCGCTTCGGGGCTCGTTTGACCTTCCAAATGGGTCGGAAAAGCCGTGATGGCCAACCGTATGCATAGACAACGTCTTGACGGACGTCCACGAACAAATTTGGCATTTTTGACATCGGAATCCCGATCACCCAAAAAATGGTGTGCAATAGCACACGAAAATCGTCGAAATGAGGCGTATGCTCGCTTCGGGGCTCGTTTGACCTTCCAAATGGGTCGGAAAAGCCGTGATGGCCAACCGTATGCATAGACAACGTCTTGACGGACGTCCACGAACAAATTTGGCATTTTTGACATCGGAATCCCGATCACCCAAAAAATGGTGTGCAATAGCACACGAAAATCGTCGAAATGAGGCGTATGCTCGCTTCGGGGCTCGTTTGACCTTCCAAATGGGTCGGAAAAGCCGTGATGGCCAACCGTATGCATAGACAACGTCTTGACGGACGTCCACGAACAAATTTGGCATTTTTGACATCGGAATCCCGATCACCCAAAAAATGGTGTGCAATAGCACACGAAAATCGTCGAAATGAGGCGTATGCTCGCTTCGGGGCTCGTTTGACCTTCCAAATGGGTCGGAAAAGCCGTGATGGCCAACCGTATGCATAGACAACGTCTTGACGGACGTCCACGAACAAATTTGGCATTTTTGACATCGGAATCCCGATCACCCAAAAAATGGTGTGCAATAGCACACGAAAATCGTCGAAATGAGGCGTATGCTCGCTTCGGGGCTCGTTTGACCTTCCAAATGGGTCGGAAAAGCCGTGATGGCCAACCGTATGCATAGACAACGTCTTGACGGACGTCCACGAACAAATTTGGCATTTTTGACATCGGAATCCCGATCACCCAAAAAATGGTGTGCAATAGCACACGAAAATCGTCGAAATGAGGCGTATGCTCGCTTCGGGGCTCGTTTGACCTTCCAAATGGGTCGGAAAAGCCGTGATGGCCAACCGTATGCATAGACAACGTCTTGACGGACGTCCACGAACAAATTTGGCATTTTTGACATCGGAATCCCGATCACCCAAAAAATGGTGTGCAATAGCACACGAAAATCGTCGAAATGAGGCGTATGCTCGCTTCGGGGCTCGTTTGACCTTCCAAATGGGTCGGAAAAGCCGTGATGGCCAACCGTATGCATAGACAACGTCTTGACGGACGTCCACGAACAAATTTGGCATTTTTGACATCGGAATCCCGATCACCCAAAAAATGGTGTGCAATAGCACACGAAAATCGTCGAAATGAGGCGTATGCTCGCTTCGGGGCTCGTTTGACCTTCCAAATGGGTCGGAAAAGCCGTGATGGCCAACCGTATGCATAGACAACGTCTTGACGGACGTCCACGAACAAATTTGGCATTTTTGACATCGGAATCCCGATCACCCAAAAAATGGTGTGCAATAGCACACGAAAATCGTCGAAATGAGGCGTATGCTCGCTTCGGGGCTCGTTTGACCTTCCAAATGGGTCGGAAAAGCCGTGATGGCCAACCGTATGCATAGACAACGTCTTGACGGACGTCCACGAACAAATTTGGCATTTTTGACATCGGAATCCCGATCACCCAAAAAATGGTGTGCAATAGCACACGAAAATCGTCGAAATGAGGCGTATGCTCGCTTCGGGGCTCGTTTGACCTTCCAAATGGGTCGGAAAAGCCGTGATGGCCAACCGTATGCATAGACAACGTCTTGACGGACGTCCACGAACAAATTTGGCATTTTTGACATCGGAATCCCGATCACCCAAAAAATGGTGTGCAATAGCACACGAAAATCGTCGAAATGAGGCGTATGCTCGCTTCGGGGCTCGTTTGACCTTCCAAATGGGTCGGAAAAGCCGTGATGGCCAACCGTATGCATAGACAACGTCTTGACGGACGTCCACGAACAAATTTGGCATTTTTGACATCGGAATCCCGATCACCCAAAAAATGGTGTGCAATAGCACACGAAAATCGTCGAAATGAGGCGTATGCTCGCTTCGGGGCTCGTTTGACCTTCCAAATGGGTCGGAAAAGCCGTGATGGCCAACCGTATGCATAGACAACGTCTTGACGGACGTCCACGAACAAATTTGGCATTTTTGACATCGGAATCCCGATCACCCAAAAAATGGTGTGCAATAGCACACGAAAATCGTCGAAATGAGGCGTATGCTCGCTTCGGGGCTCGTTTGACCTTCCAAATGGGTCGGAAAAGCCGTGATGGCCAACCGTATGCATAGACAACGTCTTGACGGACGTCCACGAACAAATTTGGCATTTTTGACATCGGAATCCCGATCACCCAAAAAATGGTGTGCAATAGCACACGAAAATCGTCGAAATGAGGCGTATGCTCGCTTCGGGGCTCGTTTGACCTTCCAAATGGGTCGGAAAAGCCGTGATGGCCAACCGTATGCATAGACAACGTCTTGACGGACGTCCACGAACAAATTTGGCATTTTTGACATCGGAATCCCGATCACCCAAAAAATGGTGTGCAATAGCACACGAAAATCGTCGAAATGAGGCGTATGCTCGCTTCGGGGCTCGTTTGACCTTCCAAATGGGTCGGAAAAGCCGTGATGGCCAACCGTATGCATAGACAACGTCTTGACGGACGTCCACGAACAAATTTGGCATTTTTGACATCGGAATCCCGATCACCCAAAAAATGGTGTGCAATAGCACACGAAAATCGTCGAAATGAGGCGTATGCTCGCTTCGGGGCTCGTTTGACCTTCCAAATGGGTCGGAAAAGCCGTGATGGCCAACCGTATGCATAGACAACGTCTTGACGGACGTCCACGAACAAATTTGGCATTTTTGACATCGGAATCCCGATCACCCAAAAAATGGTGTGCAATAGCACACGAAAATCGTCGAAATGAGGCGTATGCTCGCTTCGGGGCTCGTTTGACCTTCCAAATGGGTCGGAAAAGCCGTGATGGCCAACCGTATGCATAGACAACGTCTTGACGGACGTCCACGAACAAATTTGGCATTTTTGACATCGGAATCCCGATCACCCAAAAAATGGTGTGCAATAGCACACGAAAATCGTCGAAATGAGGCGTATGCTCGCTTCGGGGCTCGTTTGACCTTCCAAATGGGTCGGAAAAGCCGTGATGGCCAACCGTATGCATAGACAACGTCTTGACGGACGTCCACGAACAAATTTGGCATTTTTGACATCGGAATCCCGATCACCCAAAAAATGGTGTGCAATAGCACACGAAAATCGTCGAAATGAGGCGTATGCTCGCTTCGGGGCTCGTTTGACCTTCCAAATGGGTCGGAAAAGCCGTGATGGCCAACCGTATGCATAGACAACGTCTTGACGGACGTCCACGAACAAATTTGGCATTTTTGACATCGGAATCCCGATCACCCAAAAAATGGTGTGCAATAGCACACGAAAATCGTCGAAATGAGGCGTATGCTCGCTTCGGGGCTCGTTTGACCTTCCAAATGGGTCGGAAAAGCCGTGATGGCCAACCGTATGCATAGACAACGTCTTGACGGACGTCCACGAACAAATTTGGCATTTTTGACATCGGAATCCCGATCACCCAAAAAATGGTGTGCAATAGCACACGAAAATCGTCGAAATGAGGCGTATGCTCGCTTCGGGGCTCGTTTGACCTTCCAAATGGGTCGGAAAAGCCGTGATGGCCAACCGTATGCATAGACAACGTCTTGACGGACGTCCACGAACAAATTTGGCATTTTTGACATCGGAATCCCGATCACCCAAAAAATGGTGTGCAATAGCACACGAAAATCGTCGAAATGAGGCGTATGCTCGCTTCGGGGCTCGTTTGACCTTCCAAATGGGTCGGAAAAGCCGTGATGGCCAACCGTATGCATAGACAACGTCTTGACGGACGTCCACGAACAAATTTGGCATTTTTGACATCGGAATCCCGATCACCCAAAAAATGGTGTGCAATAGCACACGAAAATCGTCGAAATGAGGCGTATGCTCGCTTCGGGGCTCGTTTGACCTTCCAAATGGGTCGGAAAAGCCGTGATGGCCAACCGTATGCATAGACAACGTCTTGACGGACGTCCACGAACAAATTTGGCATTTTTGACATCGGAATCCCGATCACCCAAAAAATGGTGTGCAATAGCACACGAAAATCGTCGAAATGAGGCGTATGCTCGCTTCGGGGCTCGTTTGACCTTCCAAATGGGTCGGAAAAGCCGTGATGGCCAACCGTATGCATAGACAACGTCTTGACGGACGTCCACGAACAAATTTGGCATTTTTGACATCGGAATCCCGATCACCCAAAAAATGGTGTGCAATAGCACACGAAAATCGTCGAAATGAGGCGTATGCTCGCTTCGGGGCTCGTTTGACCTTCCAAATGGGTCGGAAAAGCCGTGATGGCCAACCGTATGCATAGACAACGTCTTGACGGACGTCCACGAACAAATTTGGCATTTTTGACATCGGAATCCCGATCACCCAAAAAATGGTGTGCAATAGCACACGAAAATCGTCGAAATGAGGCGTATGCTCGCTTCGGGGCTCGTTTGACCTTCCAAATGGGTCGGAAAAGCCGTGATGGCCAACCGTATGCATAGACAACGTCTTGACGGACGTCCACGAACAAATTTGGCATTTTTGACATCGGAATCCCGATCACCCAAAAAATGGTGTGCAATAGCACACGAAAATCGTCGAAATGAGGCGTATGCTCGCTTCGGGGCTCGTTTGACCTTCCAAATGGGTCGGAAAAGCCGTGATGGCCAACCGTATGCATAGACAACGTCTTGACGGACGTCCACGAACAAATTTGGCATTTTTGACATCGGAATCCCGATCACCCAAAAAATGGTGTGCAATAGCACACGAAAATCGTCGAAATGAGGCGTATGCTCGCTTCGGGGCTCGTTTGACCTTCCAAATGGGTCGGAAAAGCCGTGATGGCCAACCGTATGCATAGACAACGTCTTGACGGACGTCCACGAACAAATTTGGCATTTTTGACATCGGAATCCCGATCACCCAAAAAATGGTGTGCAATAGCACACGAAAATCGTCGAAATGAGGCGTATGCTCGCTTCGGGGCTCGTTTGACCTTCCAAATGGGTCGGAAAAGCCGTGATGGCCAACCGTATGCATAGACAACGTCTTGACGGACGTCCACGAACAAATTTGGCATTTTTGACATCGGAATCCCGATCACCCAAAAAATGGTGTGCAATAGCACACGAAAATCGTCGAAATGAGGCGTATGCTCGCTTCGGGGCTCGTTTGACCTTCCAAATGGGTCGGAAAAGCCGTGATGGCCAACCGTATGCATAGACAACGTCTTGACGGACGTCCACGAACAAATTTGGCATTTTTGACATCGGAATCCCGATCACCCAAAAAATGGTGTGCAATAGCACACGAAAATCGTCGAAATGAGGCGTATGCTCGCTTCGGGGCTCGTTTGACCTTCCAAATGGGTCGGAAAAGCCGTGATGGCCAACCGTATGCATAGACAACGTCTTGACGGACGTCCACGAACAAATTTGGCATTTTTGACATCGGAATCCCGATCACCCAAAAAATGGTGTGCAATAGCACACGAAAATCGTCGAAATGAGGCGTATGCTCGCTTCGGGGCTCGTTTGACCTTCCAAATGGGTCGGAAAAGCCGTGATGGCCAACCGTATGCATAGACAACGTCTTGACGGACGTCCACGAACAAATTTGGCATTTTTGACATCGGAATCCCGATCACCCAAAAAATGGTGTGCAATAGCACACGAAAATCGTCGAAATGAGGCGTATGCTCGCTTCGGGGCTCGTTTGACCTTCCAAATGGGTCGGAAAAGCCGTGATGGCCAACCGTATGCATAGACAACGTCTTGACGGACGTCCACGAACAAATTTGGCATTTTTGACATCGGAATCCCGATCACCCAAAAAATGGTGTGCAATAGCACACGAAAATCGTCGAAATGAGGCGTATGCTCGCTTCGGGGCTCGTTTGACCTTCCAAATGGGTCGGAAAAGCCGTGATGGCCAACCGTATGCATAGACAACGTCTTGACGGACGTCCACGAACAAATTTGGCATTTTTGACATCGGAATCCCGATCACCCAAAAAATGGTGTGCAATAGCACACGAAAATCGTCGAAATGAGGCGTATGCTCGCTTCGGGGCTCGTTTGACCTTCCAAATGGGTCGGAAAAGCCGTGATGGCCAACCGTATGCATAGACAACGTCTTGACGGACGTCCACGAACAAATTTGGCATTTTTGACATCGGAATCCCGATCACCCAAAAAATGGTGTGCAATAGCACACGAAAATCGTCGAAATGAGGCGTATGCTCGCTTCGGGGCTCGTTTGACCTTCCAAATGGGTCGGAAAAGCCGTGATGGCCAACCGTATGCATAGACAACGTCTTGACGGACGTCCACGAACAAATTTGGCATTTTTGACATCGGAATCCCGATCACCCAAAAAATGGTGTGCAATAGCACACGAAAATCGTCGAAATGAGGCGTATGCTCGCTTCGGGGCTCGTTTGACCTTCCAAATGGGTCGGAAAAGCCGTGATGGCCAACCGTATGCATAGACAACGTCTTGACGGACGTCCACGAACAAATTTGGCATTTTTGACATCGGAATCCCGATCACCCAAAAAATGGTGTGCAATAGCACACGAAAATCGTCGAAATGAGGCGTATGCTCGCTTCGGGGCTCGTTTGACCTTCCAAATGGGTCGGAAAAGCCGTGATGGCCAACCGTATGCATAGACAACGTCTTGACGGACGTCCACGAACAAATTTGGCATTTTTGACATCGGAATCCCGATCACCCAAAAAATGGTGTGCAATAGCACACGAAAATCGTCGAAATGAGGCGTATGCTCGCTTCGGGGCTCGTTTGACCTTCCAAATGGGTCGGAAAAGCCGTGATGGCCAACCGTATGCATAGACAACGTCTTGACGGACGTCCACGAACAAATTTGGCATTTTTGACATCGGAATCCCGATCACCCAAAAAATGGTGTGCAATAGCACACGAAAATCGTCGAAATGAGGCGTATGCTCGCTTCGGGGCTCGTTTGACCTTCCAAATGGGTCGGAAAAGCCGTGATGGCCAACCGTATGCATAGACAACGTCTTGACGGACGTCCACGAACAAATTTGGCATTTTTGACATCGGAATCCCGATCACCCAAAAAATGGTGTGCAATAGCACACGAAAATCGTCGAAATGAGGCGTATGCTCGCTTCGGGGCTCGTTTGACCTTCCAAATGGGTCGGAAAAGCCGTGATGGCCAACCGTATGCATAGACAACGTCTTGACGGACGTCCACGAACAAATTTGGCATTTTTGACATCGGAATCCCGATCACCCAAAAAATGGTGTGCAATAGCACACGAAAATCGTCGAAATGAGGCGTATGCTCGCTTCGGGGCTCGTTTGACCTTCCAAATGGGTCGGAAAAGCCGTGATGGCCAACCGTATGCATAGACAACGTCTTGACGGACGTCCACGAACAAATTTGGCATTTTTGACATCGGAATCCCGATCACCCAAAAAATGGTGTGCAATAGCACACGAAAATCGTCGAAATGAGGCGTATGCTCGCTTCGGGGCTCGTTTGACCTTCCAAATGGGTCGGAAAAGCCGTGATGGCCAACCGTATGCATAGACAACGTCTTGACGGACGTCCACGAACAAATTTGGCATTTTTGACATCGGAATCCCGATCACCCAAAAAATGGTGTGCAATAGCACACGAAAATCGTCGAAATGAGGCGTATGCTCGCTTCGGGGCTCGTTTGACCTTCCAAATGGGTCGGAAAAGCCGTGATGGCCAACCGTATGCATAGACAACGTCTTGACGGACGTCCACGAACAAATTTGGCATTTTTGACATCGGAATCCCGATCACCCAAAAAATGGTGTGCAATAGCACACGAAAATCGTCGAAATGAGGCGTATGCTCGCTTCGGGGCTCGTTTGACCTTCCAAATGGGTCGGAAAAGCCGTGATGGCCAACCGTATGCATAGACAACGTCTTGACGGACGTCCACGAACAAATTTGGCATTTTTGACATCGGAATCCCGATCACCCAAAAAATGGTGTGCAATAGCACACGAAAATCGTCGAAATGAGGCGTATGCTCGCTTCGGGGCTCGTTTGACCTTCCAAATGGGTCGGAAAAGCCGTGATGGCCAACCGTATGCATAGACAACGTCTTGACGGACGTCCACGAACAAATTTGGCATTTTTGACATCGGAATCCCGATCACCCAAAAAATGGTGTGCAATAGCACACGAAAATCGTCGAAATGAGGCGTATGCTCGCTTCGGGGCTCGTTTGACCTTCCAAATGGGTCGGAAAAGCCGTGATGGCCAACCGTATGCATAGACAACGTCTTGACGGACGTCCACGAACAAATTTGGCATTTTTGACATCGGAATCCCGATCACCCAAAAAATGGTGTGCAATAGCACACGAAAATCGTCGAAATGAGGCGTATGCTCGCTTCGGGGCTCGTTTGACCTTCCAAATGGGTCGGAAAAGCCGTGATGGCCAACCGTATGCATAGACAACGTCTTGACGGACGTCCACGAACAAATTTGGCATTTTTGACATCGGAATCCCGATCACCCAAAAAATGGTGTGCAATAGCACACGAAAATCGTCGAAATGAGGCGTATGCTCGCTTCGGGGCTCGTTTGACCTTCCAAATGGGTCGGAAAAGCCGTGATGGCCAACCGTATGCATAGACAACGTCTTGACGGACGTCCACGAACAAATTTGGCATTTTTGACATCGGAATCCCGATCACCCAAAAAATGGTGTGCAATAGCACACGAAAATCGTCGAAATGAGGCGTATGCTCGCTTCGGGGCTCGTTTGACCTTCCAAATGGGTCGGAAAAGCCGTGATGGCCAACCGTATGCATAGACAACGTCTTGACGGACGTCCACGAACAAATTTGGCATTTTTGACATCGGAATCCCGATCACCCAAAAAATGGTGTGCAATAGCACACGAAAATCGTCGAAATGAGGCGTATGCTCGCTTCGGGGCTCGTTTGACCTTCCAAATGGGTCGGAAAAGCCGTGATGGCCAACCGTATGCATAGACAACGTCTTGACGGACGTCCACGAACAAATTTGGCATTTTTGACATCGGAATCCCGATCACCCAAAAAATGGTGTGCAATAGCACACGAAAATCGTCGAAATGAGGCGTATGCTCGCTTCGGGGCTCGTTTGACCTTCCAAATGGGTCGGAAAAGCCGTGATGGCCAACCGTATGCATAGACAACGTCTTGACGGACGTCCACGAACAAATTTGGCATTTTTGACATCGGAATCCCGATCACCCAAAAAATGGTGTGCAATAGCACACGAAAATCGTCGAAATGAGGCGTATGCTCGCTTCGGGGCTCGTTTGACCTTCCAAATGGGTCGGAAAAGCCGTGATGGCCAACCGTATGCATAGACAACGTCTTGACGGACGTCCACGAACAAATTTGGCATTTTTGACATCGGAATCCCGATCACCCAAAAAATGGTGTGCAATAGCACACGAAAATCGTCGAAATGAGGCGTATGCTCGCTTCGGGGCTCGTTTGACCTTCCAAATGGGTCGGAAAAGCCGTGATGGCCAACCGTATGCATAGACAACGTCTTGACGGACGTCCACGAACAAATTTGGCATTTTTGACATCGGAATCCCGATCACCCAAAAAATGGTGTGCAATAGCACACGAAAATCGTCGAAATGAGGCGTATGCTCGCTTCGGGGCTCGTTTGACCTTCCAAATGGGTCGGAAAAGCCGTGATGGCCAACCGTATGCATAGACAACGTCTTGACGGACGTCCACGAACAAATTTGGCATTTTTGACATCGGAATCCCGATCACCCAAAAAATGGTGTGCAATAGCACACGAAAATCGTCGAAATGAGGCGTATGCTCGCTTCGGGGCTCGTTTGACCTTCCAAATGGGTCGGAAAAGCCGTGATGGCCAACCGTATGCATAGACAACGTCTTGACGGACGTCCACGAACAAATTTGGCATTTTTGACATCGGAATCCCGATCACCCAAAAAATGGTGTGCAATAGCACACGAAAATCGTCGAAATGAGGCGTATGCTCGCTTCGGGGCTCGTTTGACCTTCCAAATGGGTCGGAAAAGCCGTGATGGCCAACCGTATGCATAGACAACGTCTTGACGGACGTCCACGAACAAATTTGGCATTTTTGACATCGGAATCCCGATCACCCAAAAAATGGTGTGCAATAGCACACGAAAATCGTCGAAATGAGGCGTATGCTCGCTTCGGGGCTCGTTTGACCTTCCAAATGGGTCGGAAAAGCCGTGATGGCCAACCGTATGCATAGACAACGTCTTGACGGACGTCCACGAACAAATTTGGCATTTTTGACATCGGAATCCCGATCACCCAAAAAATGGTGTGCAATAGCACACGAAAATCGTCGAAATGAGGCGTATGCTCGCTTCGGGGCTCGTTTGACCTTCCAAATGGGTCGGAAAAGCCGTGATGGCCAACCGTATGCATAGACAACGTCTTGACGGACGTCCACGAACAAATTTGGCATTTTTGACATCGGAATCCCGATCACCCAAAAAATGGTGTGCAATAGCACACGAAAATCGTCGAAATGAGGCGTATGCTCGCTTCGGGGCTCGTTTGACCTTCCAAATGGGTCGGAAAAGCCGTGATGGCCAACCGTATGCATAGACAACGTCTTGACGGACGTCCACGAACAAATTTGGCATTTTTGACATCGGAATCCCGATCACCCAAAAAATGGTGTGCAATAGCACACGAAAATCGTCGAAATGAGGCGTATGCTCGCTTCGGGGCTCGTTTGACCTTCCAAATGGGTCGGAAAAGCCGTGATGGCCAACCGTATGCATAGACAACGTCTTGACGGACGTCCACGAACAAATTTGGCATTTTTGACATCGGAATCCCGATCACCCAAAAAATGGTGTGCAATAGCACACGAAAATCGTCGAAATGAGGCGTATGCTCGCTTCGGGGCTCGTTTGACCTTCCAAATGGGTCGGAAAAGCCGTGATGGCCAACCGTATGCATAGACAACGTCTTGACGGACGTCCACGAACAAATTTGGCATTTTTGACATCGGAATCCCGATCACCCAAAAAATGGTGTGCAATAGCACACGAAAATCGTCGAAATGAGGCGTATGCTCGCTTCGGGGCTCGTTTGACCTTCCAAATGGGTCGGAAAAGCCGTGATGGCCAACCGTATGCATAGACAACGTCTTGACGGACGTCCACGAACAAATTTGGCATTTTTGACATCGGAATCCCGATCACCCAAAAAATGGTGTGCAATAGCACACGAAAATCGTCGAAATGAGGCGTATGCTCGCTTCGGGGCTCGTTTGACCTTCCAAATGGGTCGGAAAAGCCGTGATGGCCAACCGTATGCATAGACAACGTCTTGACGGACGTCCACGAACAAATTTGGCATTTTTGACATCGGAATCCCGATCACCCAAAAAATGGTGTGCAATAGCACACGAAAATCGTCGAAATGAGGCGTATGCTCGCTTCGGGGCTCGTTTGACCTTCCAAATGGGTCGGAAAAGCCGTGATGGCCAACCGTATGCATAGACAACGTCTTGACGGACGTCCACGAACAAATTTGGCATTTTTGACATCGGAATCCCGATCACCCAAAAAATGGTGTGCAATAGCACACGAAAATCGTCGAAATGAGGCGTATGCTCGCTTCGGGGCTCGTTTGACCTTCCAAATGGGTCGGAAAAGCCGTGATGGCCAACCGTATGCATAGACAACGTCTTGACGGACGTCCACGAACAAATTTGGCATTTTTGACATCGGAATCCCGATCACCCAAAAAATGGTGTGCAATAGCACACGAAAATCGTCGAAATGAGGCGTATGCTCGCTTCGGGGCTCGTTTGACCTTCCAAATGGGTCGGAAAAGCCGTGATGGCCAACCGTATGCATAGACAACGTCTTGACGGACGTCCACGAACAAATTTGGCATTTTTGACATCGGAATCCCGATCACCCAAAAAATGGTGTGCAATAGCACACGAAAATCGTCGAAATGAGGCGTATGCTCGCTTCGGGGCTCGTTTGACCTTCCAAATGGGTCGGAAAAGCCGTGATGGCCAACCGTATGCATAGACAACGTCTTGACGGACGTCCACGAACAAATTTGGCATTTTTGACATCGGAATCCCGATCACCCAAAAAATGGTGTGCAATAGCACACGAAAATCGTCGAAATGAGGCGTATGCTCGCTTCGGGGCTCGTTTGACCTTCCAAATGGGTCGGAAAAGCCGTGATGGCCAACCGTATGCATAGACAACGTCTTGACGGACGTCCACGAACAAATTTGGCATTTTTGACATCGGAATCCCGATCACCCAAAAAATGGTGTGCAATAGCACACGAAAATCGTCGAAATGAGGCGTATGCTCGCTTCGGGGCTCGTTTGACCTTCCAAATGGGTCGGAAAAGCCGTGATGGCCAACCGTATGCATAGACAACGTCTTGACGGACGTCCACGAACAAATTTGGCATTTTTGACATCGGAATCCCGATCACCCAAAAAATGGTGTGCAATAGCACACGAAAATCGTCGAAATGAGGCGTATGCTCGCTTCGGGGCTCGTTTGACCTTCCAAATGGGTCGGAAAAGCCGTGATGGCCAACCGTATGCATAGACAACGTCTTGACGGACGTCCACGAACAAATTTGGCATTTTTGACATCGGAATCCCGATCACCCAAAAAATGGTGTGCAATAGCACACGAAAATCGTCGAAATGAGGCGTATGCTCGCTTCGGGGCTCGTTTGACCTTCCAAATGGGTCGGAAAAGCCGTGATGGCCAACCGTATGCATAGACAACGTCTTGACGGACGTCCACGAACAAATTTGGCATTTTTGACATCGGAATCCCGATCACCCAAAAAATGGTGTGCAATAGCACACGAAAATCGTCGAAATGAGGCGTATGCTCGCTTCGGGGCTCGTTTGACCTTCCAAATGGGTCGGAAAAGCCGTGATGGCCAACCGTATGCATAGACAACGTCTTGACGGACGTCCACGAACAAATTTGGCATTTTTGACATCGGAATCCCGATCACCCAAAAAATGGTGTGCAATAGCACACGAAAATCGTCGAAATGAGGCGTATGCTCGCTTCGGGGCTCGTTTGACCTTCCAAATGGGTCGGAAAAGCCGTGATGGCCAACCGTATGCATAGACAACGTCTTGACGGACGTCCACGAACAAATTTGGCATTTTTGACATCGGAATCCCGATCACCCAAAAAATGGTGTGCAATAGCACACGAAAATCGTCGAAATGAGGCGTATGCTCGCTTCGGGGCTCGTTTGACCTTCCAAATGGGTCGGAAAAGCCGTGATGGCCAACCGTATGCATAGACAACGTCTTGACGGACGTCCACGAACAAATTTGGCATTTTTGACATCGGAATCCCGATCACCCAAAAAATGGTGTGCAATAGCACACGAAAATCGTCGAAATGAGGCGTATGCTCGCTTCGGGGCTCGTTTGACCTTCCAAATGGGTCGGAAAAGCCGTGATGGCCAACCGTATGCATAGACAACGTCTTGACGGACGTCCACGAACAAATTTGGCATTTTTGACATCGGAATCCCGATCACCCAAAAAATGGTGTGCAATAGCACACGAAAATCGTCGAAATGAGGCGTATGCTCGCTTCGGGGCTCGTTTGACCTTCCAAATGGGTCGGAAAAGCCGTGATGGCCAACCGTATGCATAGACAACGTCTTGACGGACGTCCACGAACAAATTTGGCATTTTTGACATCGGAATCCCGATCACCCAAAAAATGGTGTGCAATAGCACACGAAAATCGTCGAAATGAGGCGTATGCTCGCTTCGGGGCTCGTTTGACCTTCCAAATGGGTCGGAAAAGCCGTGATGGCCAACCGTATGCATAGACAACGTCTTGACGGACGTCCACGAACAAATTTGGCATTTTTGACATCGGAATCCCGATCACCCAAAAAATGGTGTGCAATAGCACACGAAAATCGTCGAAATGAGGCGTATGCTCGCTTCGGGGCTCGTTTGACCTTCCAAATGGGTCGGAAAAGCCGTGATGGCCAACCGTATGCATAGACAACGTCTTGACGGACGTCCACGAACAAATTTGGCATTTTTGACATCGGAATCCCGATCACCCAAAAAATGGTGTGCAATAGCACACGAAAATCGTCGAAATGAGGCGTATGCTCGCTTCGGGGCTCGTTTGACCTTCCAAATGGGTCGGAAAAGCCGTGATGGCCAACCGTATGCATAGACAACGTCTTGACGGACGTCCACGAACAAATTTGGCATTTTTGACATCGGAATCCCGATCACCCAAAAAATGGTGTGCAATAGCACACGAAAATCGTCGAAATGAGGCGTATGCTCGCTTCGGGGCTCGTTTGACCTTCCAAATGGGTCGGAAAAGCCGTGATGGCCAACCGTATGCATAGACAACGTCTTGACGGACGTCCACGAACAAATTTGGCATTTTTGACATCGGAATCCCGATCACCCAAAAAATGGTGTGCAATAGCACACGAAAATCGTCGAAATGAGGCGTATGCTCGCTTCGGGGCTCGTTTGACCTTCCAAATGGGTCGGAAAAGCCGTGATGGCCAACCGTATGCATAGACAACGTCTTGACGGACGTCCACGAACAAATTTGGCATTTTTGACATCGGAATCCCGATCACCCAAAAAATGGTGTGCAATAGCACACGAAAATCGTCGAAATGAGGCGTATGCTCGCTTCGGGGCTCGTTTGACCTTCCAAATGGGTCGGAAAAGCCGTGATGGCCAACCGTATGCATAGACAACGTCTTGACGGACGTCCACGAACAAATTTGGCATTTTTGACATCGGAATCCCGATCACCCAAAAAATGGTGTGCAATAGCACACGAAAATCGTCGAAATGAGGCGTATGCTCGCTTCGGGGCTCGTTTGACCTTCCAAATGGGTCGGAAAAGCCGTGATGGCCAACCGTATGCATAGACAACGTCTTGACGGACGTCCACGAACAAATTTGGCATTTTTGACATCGGAATCCCGATCACCCAAAAAATGGTGTGCAATAGCACACGAAAATCGTCGAAATGAGGCGTATGCTCGCTTCGGGGCTCGTTTGACCTTCCAAATGGGTCGGAAAAGCCGTGATGGCCAACCGTATGCATAGACAACGTCTTGACGGACGTCCACGAACAAATTTGGCATTTTTGACATCGGAATCCCGATCACCCAAAAAATGGTGTGCAATAGCACACGAAAATCGTCGAAATGAGGCGTATGCTCGCTTCGGGGCTCGTTTGACCTTCCAAATGGGTCGGAAAAGCCGTGATGGCCAACCGTATGCATAGACAACGTCTTGACGGACGTCCACGAACAAATTTGGCATTTTTGACATCGGAATCCCGATCACCCAAAAAATGGTGTGCAATAGCACACGAAAATCGTCGAAATGAGGCGTATGCTCGCTTCGGGGCTCGTTTGACCTTCCAAATGGGTCGGAAAAGCCGTGATGGCCAACCGTATGCATAGACAACGTCTTGACGGACGTCCACGAACAAATTTGGCATTTTTGACATCGGAATCCCGATCACCCAAAAAATGGTGTGCAATAGCACACGAAAATCGTCGAAATGAGGCGTATGCTCGCTTCGGGGCTCGTTTGACCTTCCAAATGGGTCGGAAAAGCCGTGATGGCCAACCGTATGCATAGACAACGTCTTGACGGACGTCCACGAACAAATTTGGCATTTTTGACATCGGAATCCCGATCACCCAAAAAATGGTGTGCAATAGCACACGAAAATCGTCGAAATGAGGCGTATGCTCGCTTCGGGGCTCGTTTGACCTTCCAAATGGGTCGGAAAAGCCGTGATGGCCAACCGTATGCATAGACAACGTCTTGACGGACGTCCACGAACAAATTTGGCATTTTTGACATCGGAATCCCGATCACCCAAAAAATGGTGTGCAATAGCACACGAAAATCGTCGAAATGAGGCGTATGCTCGCTTCGGGGCTCGTTTGACCTTCCAAATGGGTCGGAAAAGCCGTGATGGCCAACCGTATGCATAGACAACGTCTTGACGGACGTCCACGAACAAATTTGGCATTTTTGACATCGGAATCCCGATCACCCAAAAAATGGTGTGCAATAGCACACGAAAATCGTCGAAATGAGGCGTATGCTCGCTTCGGGGCTCGTTTGACCTTCCAAATGGGTCGGAAAAGCCGTGATGGCCAACCGTATGCATAGACAACGTCTTGACGGACGTCCACGAACAAATTTGGCATTTTTGACATCGGAATCCCGATCACCCAAAAAATGGTGTGCAATAGCACACGAAAATCGTCGAAATGAGGCGTATGCTCGCTTCGGGGCTCGTTTGACCTTCCAAATGGGTCGGAAAAGCCGTGATGGCCAACCGTATGCATAGACAACGTCTTGACGGACGTCCACGAACAAATTTGGCATTTTTGACATCGGAATCCCGATCACCCAAAAAATGGTGTGCAATAGCACACGAAAATCGTCGAAATGAGGCGTATGCTCGCTTCGGGGCTCGTTTGACCTTCCAAATGGGTCGGAAAAGCCGTGATGGCCAACCGTATGCATAGACAACGTCTTGACGGACGTCCACGAACAAATTTGGCATTTTTGACATCGGAATCCCGATCACCCAAAAAATGGTGTGCAATAGCACACGAAAATCGTCGAAATGAGGCGTATGCTCGCTTCGGGGCTCGTTTGACCTTCCAAATGGGTCGGAAAAGCCGTGATGGCCAACCGTATGCATAGACAACGTCTTGACGGACGTCCACGAACAAATTTGGCATTTTTGACATCGGAATCCCGATCACCCAAAAAATGGTGTGCAATAGCACACGAAAATCGTCGAAATGAGGCGTATGCTCGCTTCGGGGCTCGTTTGACCTTCCAAATGGGTCGGAAAAGCCGTGATGGCCAACCGTATGCATAGACAACGTCTTGACGGACGTCCACGAACAAATTTGGCATTTTTGACATCGGAATCCCGATCACCCAAAAAATGGTGTGCAATAGCACACGAAAATCGTCGAAATGAGGCGTATGCTCGCTTCGGGGCTCGTTTGACCTTCCAAATGGGTCGGAAAAGCCGTGATGGCCAACCGTATGCATAGACAACGTCTTGACGGACGTCCACGAACAAATTTGGCATTTTTGACATCGGAATCCCGATCACCCAAAAAATGGTGTGCAATAGCACACGAAAATCGTCGAAATGAGGCGTATGCTCGCTTCGGGGCTCGTTTGACCTTCCAAATGGGTCGGAAAAGCCGTGATGGCCAACCGTATGCATAGACAACGTCTTGACGGACGTCCACGAACAAATTTGGCATTTTTGACATCGGAATCCCGATCACCCAAAAAATGGTGTGCAATAGCACACGAAAATCGTCGAAATGAGGCGTATGCTCGCTTCGGGGCTCGTTTGACCTTCCAAATGGGTCGGAAAAGCCGTGATGGCCAACCGTATGCATAGACAACGTCTTGACGGACGTCCACGAACAAATTTGGCATTTTTGACATCGGAATCCCGATCACCCAAAAAATGGTGTGCAATAGCACACGAAAATCGTCGAAATGAGGCGTATGCTCGCTTCGGGGCTCGTTTGACCTTCCAAATGGGTCGGAAAAGCCGTGATGGCCAACCGTATGCATAGACAACGTCTTGACGGACGTCCACGAACAAATTTGGCATTTTTGACATCGGAATCCCGATCACCCAAAAAATGGTGTGCAATAGCACACGAAAATCGTCGAAATGAGGCGTATGCTCGCTTCGGGGCTCGTTTGACCTTCCAAATGGGTCGGAAAAGCCGTGATGGCCAACCGTATGCATAGACAACGTCTTGACGGACGTCCACGAACAAATTTGGCATTTTTGACATCGGAATCCCGATCACCCAAAAAATGGTGTGCAATAGCACACGAAAATCGTCGAAATGAGGCGTATGCTCGCTTCGGGGCTCGTTTGACCTTCCAAATGGGTCGGAAAAGCCGTGATGGCCAACCGTATGCATAGACAACGTCTTGACGGACGTCCACGAACAAATTTGGCATTTTTGACATCGGAATCCCGATCACCCAAAAAATGGTGTGCAATAGCACACGAAAATCGTCGAAATGAGGCGTATGCTCGCTTCGGGGCTCGTTTGACCTTCCAAATGGGTCGGAAAAGCCGTGATGGCCAACCGTATGCATAGACAACGTCTTGACGGACGTCCACGAACAAATTTGGCATTTTTGACATCGGAATCCCGATCACCCAAAAAATGGTGTGCAATAGCACACGAAAATCGTCGAAATGAGGCGTATGCTCGCTTCGGGGCTCGTTTGACCTTCCAAATGGGTCGGAAAAGCCGTGATGGCCAACCGTATGCATAGACAACGTCTTGACGGACGTCCACGAACAAATTTGGCATTTTTGACATCGGAATCCCGATCACCCAAAAAATGGTGTGCAATAGCACACGAAAATCGTCGAAATGAGGCGTATGCTCGCTTCGGGGCTCGTTTGACCTTCCAAATGGGTCGGAAAAGCCGTGATGGCCAACCGTATGCATAGACAACGTCTTGACGGACGTCCACGAACAAATTTGGCATTTTTGACATCGGAATCCCGATCACCCAAAAAATGGTGTGCAATAGCACACGAAAATCGTCGAAATGAGGCGTATGCTCGCTTCGGGGCTCGTTTGACCTTCCAAATGGGTCGGAAAAGCCGTGATGGCCAACCGTATGCATAGACAACGTCTTGACGGACGTCCACGAACAAATTTGGCATTTTTGACATCGGAATCCCGATCACCCAAAAAATGGTGTGCAATAGCACACGAAAATCGTCGAAATGAGGCGTATGCTCGCTTCGGGGCTCGTTTGACCTTCCAAATGGGTCGGAAAAGCCGTGATGGCCAACCGTATGCATAGACAACGTCTTGACGGACGTCCACGAACAAATTTGGCATTTTTGACATCGGAATCCCGATCACCCAAAAAATGGTGTGCAATAGCACACGAAAATCGTCGAAATGAGGCGTATGCTCGCTTCGGGGCTCGTTTGACCTTCCAAATGGGTCGGAAAAGCCGTGATGGCCAACCGTATGCATAGACAACGTCTTGACGGACGTCCACGAACAAATTTGGCATTTTTGACATCGGAATCCCGATCACCCAAAAAATGGTGTGCAATAGCACACGAAAATCGTCGAAATGAGGCGTATGCTCGCTTCGGGGCTCGTTTGACCTTCCAAATGGGTCGGAAAAGCCGTGATGGCCAACCGTATGCATAGACAACGTCTTGACGGACGTCCACGAACAAATTTGGCATTTTTGACATCGGAATCCCGATCACCCAAAAAATGGTGTGCAATAGCACACGAAAATCGTCGAAATGAGGCGTATGCTCGCTTCGGGGCTCGTTTGACCTTCCAAATGGGTCGGAAAAGCCGTGATGGCCAACCGTATGCATAGACAACGTCTTGACGGACGTCCACGAACAAATTTGGCATTTTTGACATCGGAATCCCGATCACCCAAAAAATGGTGTGCAATAGCACACGAAAATCGTCGAAATGAGGCGTATGCTCGCTTCGGGGCTCGTTTGACCTTCCAAATGGGTCGGAAAAGCCGTGATGGCCAACCGTATGCATAGACAACGTCTTGACGGACGTCCACGAACAAATTTGGCATTTTTGACATCGGAATCCCGATCACCCAAAAAATGGTGTGCAATAGCACACGAAAATCGTCGAAATGAGGCGTATGCTCGCTTCGGGGCTCGTTTGACCTTCCAAATGGGTCGGAAAAGCCGTGATGGCCAACCGTATGCATAGACAACGTCTTGACGGACGTCCACGAACAAATTTGGCATTTTTGACATCGGAATCCCGATCACCCAAAAAATGGTGTGCAATAGCACACGAAAATCGTCGAAATGAGGCGTATGCTCGCTTCGGGGCTCGTTTGACCTTCCAAATGGGTCGGAAAAGCCGTGATGGCCAACCGTATGCATAGACAACGTCTTGACGGACGTCCACGAACAAATTTGGCATTTTTGACATCGGAATCCCGATCACCCAAAAAATGGTGTGCAATAGCACACGAAAATCGTCGAAATGAGGCGTATGCTCGCTTCGGGGCTCGTTTGACCTTCCAAATGGGTCGGAAAAGCCGTGATGGCCAACCGTATGCATAGACAACGTCTTGACGGACGTCCACGAACAAATTTGGCATTTTTGACATCGGAATCCCGATCACCCAAAAAATGGTGTGCAATAGCACACGAAAATCGTCGAAATGAGGCGTATGCTCGCTTCGGGGCTCGTTTGACCTTCCAAATGGGTCGGAAAAGCCGTGATGGCCAACCGTATGCATAGACAACGTCTTGACGGACGTCCACGAACAAATTTGGCATTTTTGACATCGGAATCCCGATCACCCAAAAAATGGTGTGCAATAGCACACGAAAATCGTCGAAATGAGGCGTATGCTCGCTTCGGGGCTCGTTTGACCTTCCAAATGGGTCGGAAAAGCCGTGATGGCCAACCGTATGCATAGACAACGTCTTGACGGACGTCCACGAACAAATTTGGCATTTTTGACATCGGAATCCCGATCACCCAAAAAATGGTGTGCAATAGCACACGAAAATCGTCGAAATGAGGCGTATGCTCGCTTCGGGGCTCGTTTGACCTTCCAAATGGGTCGGAAAAGCCGTGATGGCCAACCGTATGCATAGACAACGTCTTGACGGACGTCCACGAACAAATTTGGCATTTTTGACATCGGAATCCCGATCACCCAAAAAATGGTGTGCAATAGCACACGAAAATCGTCGAAATGAGGCGTATGCTCGCTTCGGGGCTCGTTTGACCTTCCAAATGGGTCGGAAAAGCCGTGATGGCCAACCGTATGCATAGACAACGTCTTGACGGACGTCCACGAACAAATTTGGCATTTTTGACATCGGAATCCCGATCACCCAAAAAATGGTGTGCAATAGCACACGAAAATCGTCGAAATGAGGCGTATGCTCGCTTCGGGGCTCGTTTGACCTTCCAAATGGGTCGGAAAAGCCGTGATGGCCAACCGTATGCATAGACAACGTCTTGACGGACGTCCACGAACAAATTTGGCATTTTTGACATCGGAATCCCGATCACCCAAAAAATGGTGTGCAATAGCACACGAAAATCGTCGAAATGAGGCGTATGCTCGCTTCGGGGCTCGTTTGACCTTCCAAATGGGTCGGAAAAGCCGTGATGGCCAACCGTATGCATAGACAACGTCTTGACGGACGTCCACGAACAAATTTGGCATTTTTGACATCGGAATCCCGATCACCCAAAAAATGGTGTGCAATAGCACACGAAAATCGTCGAAATGAGGCGTATGCTCGCTTCGGGGCTCGTTTGACCTTCCAAATGGGTCGGAAAAGCCGTGATGGCCAACCGTATGCATAGACAACGTCTTGACGGACGTCCACGAACAAATTTGGCATTTTTGACATCGGAATCCCGATCACCCAAAAAATGGTGTGCAATAGCACACGAAAATCGTCGAAATGAGGCGTATGCTCGCTTCGGGGCTCGTTTGACCTTCCAAATGGGTCGGAAAAGCCGTGATGGCCAACCGTATGCATAGACAACGTCTTGACGGACGTCCACGAACAAATTTGGCATTTTTGACATCGGAATCCCGATCACCCAAAAAATGGTGTGCAATAGCACACGAAAATCGTCGAAATGAGGCGTATGCTCGCTTCGGGGCTCGTTTGACCTTCCAAATGGGTCGGAAAAGCCGTGATGGCCAACCGTATGCATAGACAACGTCTTGACGGACGTCCACGAACAAATTTGGCATTTTTGACATCGGAATCCCGATCACCCAAAAAATGGTGTGCAATAGCACACGAAAATCGTCGAAATGAGGCGTATGCTCGCTTCGGGGCTCGTTTGACCTTCCAAATGGGTCGGAAAAGCCGTGATGGCCAACCGTATGCATAGACAACGTCTTGACGGACGTCCACGAACAAATTTGGCATTTTTGACATCGGAATCCCGATCACCCAAAAAATGGTGTGCAATAGCACACGAAAATCGTCGAAATGAGGCGTATGCTCGCTTCGGGGCTCGTTTGACCTTCCAAATGGGTCGGAAAAGCCGTGATGGCCAACCGTATGCATAGACAACGTCTTGACGGACGTCCACGAACAAATTTGGCATTTTTGACATCGGAATCCCGATCACCCAAAAAATGGTGTGCAATAGCACACGAAAATCGTCGAAATGAGGCGTATGCTCGCTTCGGGGCTCGTTTGACCTTCCAAATGGGTCGGAAAAGCCGTGATGGCCAACCGTATGCATAGACAACGTCTTGACGGACGTCCACGAACAAATTTGGCATTTTTGACATCGGAATCCCGATCACCCAAAAAATGGTGTGCAATAGCACACGAAAATCGTCGAAATGAGGCGTATGCTCGCTTCGGGGCTCGTTTGACCTTCCAAATGGGTCGGAAAAGCCGTGATGGCCAACCGTATGCATAGACAACGTCTTGACGGACGTCCACGAACAAATTTGGCATTTTTGACATCGGAATCCCGATCACCCAAAAAATGGTGTGCAATAGCACACGAAAATCGTCGAAATGAGGCGTATGCTCGCTTCGGGGCTCGTTTGACCTTCCAAATGGGTCGGAAAAGCCGTGATGGCCAACCGTATGCATAGACAACGTCTTGACGGACGTCCACGAACAAATTTGGCATTTTTGACATCGGAATCCCGATCACCCAAAAAATGGTGTGCAATAGCACACGAAAATCGTCGAAATGAGGCGTATGCTCGCTTCGGGGCTCGTTTGACCTTCCAAATGGGTCGGAAAAGCCGTGATGGCCAACCGTATGCATAGACAACGTCTTGACGGACGTCCACGAACAAATTTGGCATTTTTGACATCGGAATCCCGATCACCCAAAAAATGGTGTGCAATAGCACACGAAAATCGTCGAAATGAGGCGTATGCTCGCTTCGGGGCTCGTTTGACCTTCCAAATGGGTCGGAAAAGCCGTGATGGCCAACCGTATGCATAGACAACGTCTTGACGGACGTCCACGAACAAATTTGGCATTTTTGACATCGGAATCCCGATCACCCAAAAAATGGTGTGCAATAGCACACGAAAATCGTCGAAATGAGGCGTATGCTCGCTTCGGGGCTCGTTTGACCTTCCAAATGGGTCGGAAAAGCCGTGATGGCCAACCGTATGCATAGACAACGTCTTGACGGACGTCCACGAACAAATTTGGCATTTTTGACATCGGAATCCCGATCACCCAAAAAATGGTGTGCAATAGCACACGAAAATCGTCGAAATGAGGCGTATGCTCGCTTCGGGGCTCGTTTGACCTTCCAAATGGGTCGGAAAAGCCGTGATGGCCAACCGTATGCATAGACAACGTCTTGACGGACGTCCACGAACAAATTTGGCATTTTTGACATCGGAATCCCGATCACCCAAAAAATGGTGTGCAATAGCACACGAAAATCGTCGAAATGAGGCGTATGCTCGCTTCGGGGCTCGTTTGACCTTCCAAATGGGTCGGAAAAGCCGTGATGGCCAACCGTATGCATAGACAACGTCTTGACGGACGTCCACGAACAAATTTGGCATTTTTGACATCGGAATCCCGATCACCCAAAAAATGGTGTGCAATAGCACACGAAAATCGTCGAAATGAGGCGTATGCTCGCTTCGGGGCTCGTTTGACCTTCCAAATGGGTCGGAAAAGCCGTGATGGCCAACCGTATGCATAGACAACGTCTTGACGGACGTCCACGAACAAATTTGGCATTTTTGACATCGGAATCCCGATCACCCAAAAAATGGTGTGCAATAGCACACGAAAATCGTCGAAATGAGGCGTATGCTCGCTTCGGGGCTCGTTTGACCTTCCAAATGGGTCGGAAAAGCCGTGATGGCCAACCGTATGCATAGACAACGTCTTGACGGACGTCCACGAACAAATTTGGCATTTTTGACATCGGAATCCCGATCACCCAAAAAATGGTGTGCAATAGCACACGAAAATCGTCGAAATGAGGCGTATGCTCGCTTCGGGGCTCGTTTGACCTTCCAAATGGGTCGGAAAAGCCGTGATGGCCAACCGTATGCATAGACAACGTCTTGACGGACGTCCACGAACAAATTTGGCATTTTTGACATCGGAATCCCGATCACCCAAAAAATGGTGTGCAATAGCACACGAAAATCGTCGAAATGAGGCGTATGCTCGCTTCGGGGCTCGTTTGACCTTCCAAATGGGTCGGAAAAGCCGTGATGGCCAACCGTATGCATAGACAACGTCTTGACGGACGTCCACGAACAAATTTGGCATTTTTGACATCGGAATCCCGATCACCCAAAAAATGGTGTGCAATAGCACACGAAAATCGTCGAAATGAGGCGTATGCTCGCTTCGGGGCTCGTTTGACCTTCCAAATGGGTCGGAAAAGCCGTGATGGCCAACCGTATGCATAGACAACGTCTTGACGGACGTCCACGAACAAATTTGGCATTTTTGACATCGGAATCCCGATCACCCAAAAAATGGTGTGCAATAGCACACGAAAATCGTCGAAATGAGGCGTATGCTCGCTTCGGGGCTCGTTTGACCTTCCAAATGGGTCGGAAAAGCCGTGATGGCCAACCGTATGCATAGACAACGTCTTGACGGACGTCCACGAACAAATTTGGCATTTTTGACATCGGAATCCCGATCACCCAAAAAATGGTGTGCAATAGCACACGAAAATCGTCGAAATGAGGCGTATGCTCGCTTCGGGGCTCGTTTGACCTTCCAAATGGGTCGGAAAAGCCGTGATGGCCAACCGTATGCATAGACAACGTCTTGACGGACGTCCACGAACAAATTTGGCATTTTTGACATCGGAATCCCGATCACCCAAAAAATGGTGTGCAATAGCACACGAAAATCGTCGAAATGAGGCGTATGCTCGCTTCGGGGCTCGTTTGACCTTCCAAATGGGTCGGAAAAGCCGTGATGGCCAACCGTATGCATAGACAACGTCTTGACGGACGTCCACGAACAAATTTGGCATTTTTGACATCGGAATCCCGATCACCCAAAAAATGGTGTGCAATAGCACACGAAAATCGTCGAAATGAGGCGTATGCTCGCTTCGGGGCTCGTTTGACCTTCCAAATGGGTCGGAAAAGCCGTGATGGCCAACCGTATGCATAGACAACGTCTTGACGGACGTCCACGAACAAATTTGGCATTTTTGACATCGGAATCCCGATCACCCAAAAAATGGTGTGCAATAGCACACGAAAATCGTCGAAATGAGGCGTATGCTCGCTTCGGGGCTCGTTTGACCTTCCAAATGGGTCGGAAAAGCCGTGATGGCCAACCGTATGCATAGACAACGTCTTGACGGACGTCCACGAACAAATTTGGCATTTTTGACATCGGAATCCCGATCACCCAAAAAATGGTGTGCAATAGCACACGAAAATCGTCGAAATGAGGCGTATGCTCGCTTCGGGGCTCGTTTGACCTTCCAAATGGGTCGGAAAAGCCGTGATGGCCAACCGTATGCATAGACAACGTCTTGACGGACGTCCACGAACAAATTTGGCATTTTTGACATCGGAATCCCGATCACCCAAAAAATGGTGTGCAATAGCACACGAAAATCGTCGAAATGAGGCGTATGCTCGCTTCGGGGCTCGTTTGACCTTCCAAATGGGTCGGAAAAGCCGTGATGGCCAACCGTATGCATAGACAACGTCTTGACGGACGTCCACGAACAAATTTGGCATTTTTGACATCGGAATCCCGATCACCCAAAAAATGGTGTGCAATAGCACACGAAAATCGTCGAAATGAGGCGTATGCTCGCTTCGGGGCTCGTTTGACCTTCCAAATGGGTCGGAAAAGCCGTGATGGCCAACCGTATGCATAGACAACGTCTTGACGGACGTCCACGAACAAATTTGGCATTTTTGACATCGGAATCCCGATCACCCAAAAAATGGTGTGCAATAGCACACGAAAATCGTCGAAATGAGGCGTATGCTCGCTTCGGGGCTCGTTTGACCTTCCAAATGGGTCGGAAAAGCCGTGATGGCCAACCGTATGCATAGACAACGTCTTGACGGACGTCCACGAACAAATTTGGCATTTTTGACATCGGAATCCCGATCACCCAAAAAATGGTGTGCAATAGCACACGAAAATCGTCGAAATGAGGCGTATGCTCGCTTCGGGGCTCGTTTGACCTTCCAAATGGGTCGGAAAAGCCGTGATGGCCAACCGTATGCATAGACAACGTCTTGACGGACGTCCACGAACAAATTTGGCATTTTTGACATCGGAATCCCGATCACCCAAAAAATGGTGTGCAATAGCACACGAAAATCGTCGAAATGAGGCGTATGCTCGCTTCGGGGCTCGTTTGACCTTCCAAATGGGTCGGAAAAGCCGTGATGGCCAACCGTATGCATAGACAACGTCTTGACGGACGTCCACGAACAAATTTGGCATTTTTGACATCGGAATCCCGATCACCCAAAAAATGGTGTGCAATAGCACACGAAAATCGTCGAAATGAGGCGTATGCTCGCTTCGGGGCTCGTTTGACCTTCCAAATGGGTCGGAAAAGCCGTGATGGCCAACCGTATGCATAGACAACGTCTTGACGGACGTCCACGAACAAATTTGGCATTTTTGACATCGGAATCCCGATCACCCAAAAAATGGTGTGCAATAGCACACGAAAATCGTCGAAATGAGGCGTATGCTCGCTTCGGGGCTCGTTTGACCTTCCAAATGGGTCGGAAAAGCCGTGATGGCCAACCGTATGCATAGACAACGTCTTGACGGACGTCCACGAACAAATTTGGCATTTTTGACATCGGAATCCCGATCACCCAAAAAATGGTGTGCAATAGCACACGAAAATCGTCGAAATGAGGCGTATGCTCGCTTCGGGGCTCGTTTGACCTTCCAAATGGGTCGGAAAAGCCGTGATGGCCAACCGTATGCATAGACAACGTCTTGACGGACGTCCACGAACAAATTTGGCATTTTTGACATCGGAATCCCGATCACCCAAAAAATGGTGTGCAATAGCACACGAAAATCGTCGAAATGAGGCGTATGCTCGCTTCGGGGCTCGTTTGACCTTCCAAATGGGTCGGAAAAGCCGTGATGGCCAACCGTATGCATAGACAACGTCTTGACGGACGTCCACGAACAAATTTGGCATTTTTGACATCGGAATCCCGATCACCCAAAAAATGGTGTGCAATAGCACACGAAAATCGTCGAAATGAGGCGTATGCTCGCTTCGGGGCTCGTTTGACCTTCCAAATGGGTCGGAAAAGCCGTGATGGCCAACCGTATGCATAGACAACGTCTTGACGGACGTCCACGAACAAATTTGGCATTTTTGACATCGGAATCCCGATCACCCAAAAAATGGTGTGCAATAGCACACGAAAATCGTCGAAATGAGGCGTATGCTCGCTTCGGGGCTCGTTTGACCTTCCAAATGGGTCGGAAAAGCCGTGATGGCCAACCGTATGCATAGACAACGTCTTGACGGACGTCCACGAACAAATTTGGCATTTTTGACATCGGAATCCCGATCACCCAAAAAATGGTGTGCAATAGCACACGAAAATCGTCGAAATGAGGCGTATGCTCGCTTCGGGGCTCGTTTGACCTTCCAAATGGGTCGGAAAAGCCGTGATGGCCAACCGTATGCATAGACAACGTCTTGACGGACGTCCACGAACAAATTTGGCATTTTTGACATCGGAATCCCGATCACCCAAAAAATGGTGTGCAATAGCACACGAAAATCGTCGAAATGAGGCGTATGCTCGCTTCGGGGCTCGTTTGACCTTCCAAATGGGTCGGAAAAGCCGTGATGGCCAACCGTATGCATAGACAACGTCTTGACGGACGTCCACGAACAAATTTGGCATTTTTGACATCGGAATCCCGATCACCCAAAAAATGGTGTGCAATAGCACACGAAAATCGTCGAAATGAGGCGTATGCTCGCTTCGGGGCTCGTTTGACCTTCCAAATGGGTCGGAAAAGCCGTGATGGCCAACCGTATGCATAGACAACGTCTTGACGGACGTCCACGAACAAATTTGGCATTTTTGACATCGGAATCCCGATCACCCAAAAAATGGTGTGCAATAGCACACGAAAATCGTCGAAATGAGGCGTATGCTCGCTTCGGGGCTCGTTTGACCTTCCAAATGGGTCGGAAAAGCCGTGATGGCCAACCGTATGCATAGACAACGTCTTGACGGACGTCCACGAACAAATTTGGCATTTTTGACATCGGAATCCCGATCACCCAAAAAATGGTGTGCAATAGCACACGAAAATCGTCGAAATGAGGCGTATGCTCGCTTCGGGGCTCGTTTGACCTTCCAAATGGGTCGGAAAAGCCGTGATGGCCAACCGTATGCATAGACAACGTCTTGACGGACGTCCACGAACAAATTTGGCATTTTTGACATCGGAATCCCGATCACCCAAAAAATGGTGTGCAATAGCACACGAAAATCGTCGAAATGAGGCGTATGCTCGCTTCGGGGCTCGTTTGACCTTCCAAATGGGTCGGAAAAGCCGTGATGGCCAACCGTATGCATAGACAACGTCTTGACGGACGTCCACGAACAAATTTGGCATTTTTGACATCGGAATCCCGATCACCCAAAAAATGGTGTGCAATAGCACACGAAAATCGTCGAAATGAGGCGTATGCTCGCTTCGGGGCTCGTTTGACCTTCCAAATGGGTCGGAAAAGCCGTGATGGCCAACCGTATGCATAGACAACGTCTTGACGGACGTCCACGAACAAATTTGGCATTTTTGACATCGGAATCCCGATCACCCAAAAAATGGTGTGCAATAGCACACGAAAATCGTCGAAATGAGGCGTATGCTCGCTTCGGGGCTCGTTTGACCTTCCAAATGGGTCGGAAAAGCCGTGATGGCCAACCGTATGCATAGACAACGTCTTGACGGACGTCCACGAACAAATTTGGCATTTTTGACATCGGAATCCCGATCACCCAAAAAATGGTGTGCAATAGCACACGAAAATCGTCGAAATGAGGCGTATGCTCGCTTCGGGGCTCGTTTGACCTTCCAAATGGGTCGGAAAAGCCGTGATGGCCAACCGTATGCATAGACAACGTCTTGACGGACGTCCACGAACAAATTTGGCATTTTTGACATCGGAATCCCGATCACCCAAAAAATGGTGTGCAATAGCACACGAAAATCGTCGAAATGAGGCGTATGCTCGCTTCGGGGCTCGTTTGACCTTCCAAATGGGTCGGAAAAGCCGTGATGGCCAACCGTATGCATAGACAACGTCTTGACGGACGTCCACGAACAAATTTGGCATTTTTGACATCGGAATCCCGATCACCCAAAAAATGGTGTGCAATAGCACACGAAAATCGTCGAAATGAGGCGTATGCTCGCTTCGGGGCTCGTTTGACCTTCCAAATGGGTCGGAAAAGCCGTGATGGCCAACCGTATGCATAGACAACGTCTTGACGGACGTCCACGAACAAATTTGGCATTTTTGACATCGGAATCCCGATCACCCAAAAAATGGTGTGCAATAGCACACGAAAATCGTCGAAATGAGGCGTATGCTCGCTTCGGGGCTCGTTTGACCTTCCAAATGGGTCGGAAAAGCCGTGATGGCCAACCGTATGCATAGACAACGTCTTGACGGACGTCCACGAACAAATTTGGCATTTTTGACATCGGAATCCCGATCACCCAAAAAATGGTGTGCAATAGCACACGAAAATCGTCGAAATGAGGCGTATGCTCGCTTCGGGGCTCGTTTGACCTTCCAAATGGGTCGGAAAAGCCGTGATGGCCAACCGTATGCATAGACAACGTCTTGACGGACGTCCACGAACAAATTTGGCATTTTTGACATCGGAATCCCGATCACCCAAAAAATGGTGTGCAATAGCACACGAAAATCGTCGAAATGAGGCGTATGCTCGCTTCGGGGCTCGTTTGACCTTCCAAATGGGTCGGAAAAGCCGTGATGGCCAACCGTATGCATAGACAACGTCTTGACGGACGTCCACGAACAAATTTGGCATTTTTGACATCGGAATCCCGATCACCCAAAAAATGGTGTGCAATAGCACACGAAAATCGTCGAAATGAGGCGTATGCTCGCTTCGGGGCTCGTTTGACCTTCCAAATGGGTCGGAAAAGCCGTGATGGCCAACCGTATGCATAGACAACGTCTTGACGGACGTCCACGAACAAATTTGGCATTTTTGACATCGGAATCCCGATCACCCAAAAAATGGTGTGCAATAGCACACGAAAATCGTCGAAATGAGGCGTATGCTCGCTTCGGGGCTCGTTTGACCTTCCAAATGGGTCGGAAAAGCCGTGATGGCCAACCGTATGCATAGACAACGTCTTGACGGACGTCCACGAACAAATTTGGCATTTTTGACATCGGAATCCCGATCACCCAAAAAATGGTGTGCAATAGCACACGAAAATCGTCGAAATGAGGCGTATGCTCGCTTCGGGGCTCGTTTGACCTTCCAAATGGGTCGGAAAAGCCGTGATGGCCAACCGTATGCATAGACAACGTCTTGACGGACGTCCACGAACAAATTTGGCATTTTTGACATCGGAATCCCGATCACCCAAAAAATGGTGTGCAATAGCACACGAAAATCGTCGAAATGAGGCGTATGCTCGCTTCGGGGCTCGTTTGACCTTCCAAATGGGTCGGAAAAGCCGTGATGGCCAACCGTATGCATAGACAACGTCTTGACGGACGTCCACGAACAAATTTGGCATTTTTGACATCGGAATCCCGATCACCCAAAAAATGGTGTGCAATAGCACACGAAAATCGTCGAAATGAGGCGTATGCTCGCTTCGGGGCTCGTTTGACCTTCCAAATGGGTCGGAAAAGCCGTGATGGCCAACCGTATGCATAGACAACGTCTTGACGGACGTCCACGAACAAATTTGGCATTTTTGACATCGGAATCCCGATCACCCAAAAAATGGTGTGCAATAGCACACGAAAATCGTCGAAATGAGGCGTATGCTCGCTTCGGGGCTCGTTTGACCTTCCAAATGGGTCGGAAAAGCCGTGATGGCCAACCGTATGCATAGACAACGTCTTGACGGACGTCCACGAACAAATTTGGCATTTTTGACATCGGAATCCCGATCACCCAAAAAATGGTGTGCAATAGCACACGAAAATCGTCGAAATGAGGCGTATGCTCGCTTCGGGGCTCGTTTGACCTTCCAAATGGGTCGGAAAAGCCGTGATGGCCAACCGTATGCATAGACAACGTCTTGACGGACGTCCACGAACAAATTTGGCATTTTTGACATCGGAATCCCGATCACCCAAAAAATGGTGTGCAATAGCACACGAAAATCGTCGAAATGAGGCGTATGCTCGCTTCGGGGCTCGTTTGACCTTCCAAATGGGTCGGAAAAGCCGTGATGGCCAACCGTATGCATAGACAACGTCTTGACGGACGTCCACGAACAAATTTGGCATTTTTGACATCGGAATCCCGATCACCCAAAAAATGGTGTGCAATAGCACACGAAAATCGTCGAAATGAGGCGTATGCTCGCTTCGGGGCTCGTTTGACCTTCCAAATGGGTCGGAAAAGCCGTGATGGCCAACCGTATGCATAGACAACGTCTTGACGGACGTCCACGAACAAATTTGGCATTTTTGACATCGGAATCCCGATCACCCAAAAAATGGTGTGCAATAGCACACGAAAATCGTCGAAATGAGGCGTATGCTCGCTTCGGGGCTCGTTTGACCTTCCAAATGGGTCGGAAAAGCCGTGATGGCCAACCGTATGCATAGACAACGTCTTGACGGACGTCCACGAACAAATTTGGCATTTTTGACATCGGAATCCCGATCACCCAAAAAATGGTGTGCAATAGCACACGAAAATCGTCGAAATGAGGCGTATGCTCGCTTCGGGGCTCGTTTGACCTTCCAAATGGGTCGGAAAAGCCGTGATGGCCAACCGTATGCATAGACAACGTCTTGACGGACGTCCACGAACAAATTTGGCATTTTTGACATCGGAATCCCGATCACCCAAAAAATGGTGTGCAATAGCACACGAAAATCGTCGAAATGAGGCGTATGCTCGCTTCGGGGCTCGTTTGACCTTCCAAATGGGTCGGAAAAGCCGTGATGGCCAACCGTATGCATAGACAACGTCTTGACGGACGTCCACGAACAAATTTGGCATTTTTGACATCGGAATCCCGATCACCCAAAAAATGGTGTGCAATAGCACACGAAAATCGTCGAAATGAGGCGTATGCTCGCTTCGGGGCTCGTTTGACCTTCCAAATGGGTCGGAAAAGCCGTGATGGCCAACCGTATGCATAGACAACGTCTTGACGGACGTCCACGAACAAATTTGGCATTTTTGACATCGGAATCCCGATCACCCAAAAAATGGTGTGCAATAGCACACGAAAATCGTCGAAATGAGGCGTATGCTCGCTTCGGGGCTCGTTTGACCTTCCAAATGGGTCGGAAAAGCCGTGATGGCCAACCGTATGCATAGACAACGTCTTGACGGACGTCCACGAACAAATTTGGCATTTTTGACATCGGAATCCCGATCACCCAAAAAATGGTGTGCAATAGCACACGAAAATCGTCGAAATGAGGCGTATGCTCGCTTCGGGGCTCGTTTGACCTTCCAAATGGGTCGGAAAAGCCGTGATGGCCAACCGTATGCATAGACAACGTCTTGACGGACGTCCACGAACAAATTTGGCATTTTTGACATCGGAATCCCGATCACCCAAAAAATGGTGTGCAATAGCACACGAAAATCGTCGAAATGAGGCGTATGCTCGCTTCGGGGCTCGTTTGACCTTCCAAATGGGTCGGAAAAGCCGTGATGGCCAACCGTATGCATAGACAACGTCTTGACGGACGTCCACGAACAAATTTGGCATTTTTGACATCGGAATCCCGATCACCCAAAAAATGGTGTGCAATAGCACACGAAAATCGTCGAAATGAGGCGTATGCTCGCTTCGGGGCTCGTTTGACCTTCCAAATGGGTCGGAAAAGCCGTGATGGCCAACCGTATGCATAGACAACGTCTTGACGGACGTCCACGAACAAATTTGGCATTTTTGACATCGGAATCCCGATCACCCAAAAAATGGTGTGCAATAGCACACGAAAATCGTCGAAATGAGGCGTATGCTCGCTTCGGGGCTCGTTTGACCTTCCAAATGGGTCGGAAAAGCCGTGATGGCCAACCGTATGCATAGACAACGTCTTGACGGACGTCCACGAACAAATTTGGCATTTTTGACATCGGAATCCCGATCACCCAAAAAATGGTGTGCAATAGCACACGAAAATCGTCGAAATGAGGCGTATGCTCGCTTCGGGGCTCGTTTGACCTTCCAAATGGGTCGGAAAAGCCGTGATGGCCAACCGTATGCATAGACAACGTCTTGACGGACGTCCACGAACAAATTTGGCATTTTTGACATCGGAATCCCGATCACCCAAAAAATGGTGTGCAATAGCACACGAAAATCGTCGAAATGAGGCGTATGCTCGCTTCGGGGCTCGTTTGACCTTCCAAATGGGTCGGAAAAGCCGTGATGGCCAACCGTATGCATAGACAACGTCTTGACGGACGTCCACGAACAAATTTGGCATTTTTGACATCGGAATCCCGATCACCCAAAAAATGGTGTGCAATAGCACACGAAAATCGTCGAAATGAGGCGTATGCTCGCTTCGGGGCTCGTTTGACCTTCCAAATGGGTCGGAAAAGCCGTGATGGCCAACCGTATGCATAGACAACGTCTTGACGGACGTCCACGAACAAATTTGGCATTTTTGACATCGGAATCCCGATCACCCAAAAAATGGTGTGCAATAGCACACGAAAATCGTCGAAATGAGGCGTATGCTCGCTTCGGGGCTCGTTTGACCTTCCAAATGGGTCGGAAAAGCCGTGATGGCCAACCGTATGCATAGACAACGTCTTGACGGACGTCCACGAACAAATTTGGCATTTTTGACATCGGAATCCCGATCACCCAAAAAATGGTGTGCAATAGCACACGAAAATCGTCGAAATGAGGCGTATGCTCGCTTCGGGGCTCGTTTGACCTTCCAAATGGGTCGGAAAAGCCGTGATGGCCAACCGTATGCATAGACAACGTCTTGACGGACGTCCACGAACAAATTTGGCATTTTTGACATCGGAATCCCGATCACCCAAAAAATGGTGTGCAATAGCACACGAAAATCGTCGAAATGAGGCGTATGCTCGCTTCGGGGCTCGTTTGACCTTCCAAATGGGTCGGAAAAGCCGTGATGGCCAACCGTATGCATAGACAACGTCTTGACGGACGTCCACGAACAAATTTGGCATTTTTGACATCGGAATCCCGATCACCCAAAAAATGGTGTGCAATAGCACACGAAAATCGTCGAAATGAGGCGTATGCTCGCTTCGGGGCTCGTTTGACCTTCCAAATGGGTCGGAAAAGCCGTGATGGCCAACCGTATGCATAGACAACGTCTTGACGGACGTCCACGAACAAATTTGGCATTTTTGACATCGGAATCCCGATCACCCAAAAAATGGTGTGCAATAGCACACGAAAATCGTCGAAATGAGGCGTATGCTCGCTTCGGGGCTCGTTTGACCTTCCAAATGGGTCGGAAAAGCCGTGATGGCCAACCGTATGCATAGACAACGTCTTGACGGACGTCCACGAACAAATTTGGCATTTTTGACATCGGAATCCCGATCACCCAAAAAATGGTGTGCAATAGCACACGAAAATCGTCGAAATGAGGCGTATGCTCGCTTCGGGGCTCGTTTGACCTTCCAAATGGGTCGGAAAAGCCGTGATGGCCAACCGTATGCATAGACAACGTCTTGACGGACGTCCACGAACAAATTTGGCATTTTTGACATCGGAATCCCGATCACCCAAAAAATGGTGTGCAATAGCACACGAAAATCGTCGAAATGAGGCGTATGCTCGCTTCGGGGCTCGTTTGACCTTCCAAATGGGTCGGAAAAGCCGTGATGGCCAACCGTATGCATAGACAACGTCTTGACGGACGTCCACGAACAAATTTGGCATTTTTGACATCGGAATCCCGATCACCCAAAAAATGGTGTGCAATAGCACACGAAAATCGTCGAAATGAGGCGTATGCTCGCTTCGGGGCTCGTTTGACCTTCCAAATGGGTCGGAAAAGCCGTGATGGCCAACCGTATGCATAGACAACGTCTTGACGGACGTCCACGAACAAATTTGGCATTTTTGACATCGGAATCCCGATCACCCAAAAAATGGTGTGCAATAGCACACGAAAATCGTCGAAATGAGGCGTATGCTCGCTTCGGGGCTCGTTTGACCTTCCAAATGGGTCGGAAAAGCCGTGATGGCCAACCGTATGCATAGACAACGTCTTGACGGACGTCCACGAACAAATTTGGCATTTTTGACATCGGAATCCCGATCACCCAAAAAATGGTGTGCAATAGCACACGAAAATCGTCGAAATGAGGCGTATGCTCGCTTCGGGGCTCGTTTGACCTTCCAAATGGGTCGGAAAAGCCGTGATGGCCAACCGTATGCATAGACAACGTCTTGACGGACGTCCACGAACAAATTTGGCATTTTTGACATCGGAATCCCGATCACCCAAAAAATGGTGTGCAATAGCACACGAAAATCGTCGAAATGAGGCGTATGCTCGCTTCGGGGCTCGTTTGACCTTCCAAATGGGTCGGAAAAGCCGTGATGGCCAACCGTATGCATAGACAACGTCTTGACGGACGTCCACGAACAAATTTGGCATTTTTGACATCGGAATCCCGATCACCCAAAAAATGGTGTGCAATAGCACACGAAAATCGTCGAAATGAGGCGTATGCTCGCTTCGGGGCTCGTTTGACCTTCCAAATGGGTCGGAAAAGCCGTGATGGCCAACCGTATGCATAGACAACGTCTTGACGGACGTCCACGAACAAATTTGGCATTTTTGACATCGGAATCCCGATCACCCAAAAAATGGTGTGCAATAGCACACGAAAATCGTCGAAATGAGGCGTATGCTCGCTTCGGGGCTCGTTTGACCTTCCAAATGGGTCGGAAAAGCCGTGATGGCCAACCGTATGCATAGACAACGTCTTGACGGACGTCCACGAACAAATTTGGCATTTTTGACATCGGAATCCCGATCACCCAAAAAATGGTGTGCAATAGCACACGAAAATCGTCGAAATGAGGCGTATGCTCGCTTCGGGGCTCGTTTGACCTTCCAAATGGGTCGGAAAAGCCGTGATGGCCAACCGTATGCATAGACAACGTCTTGACGGACGTCCACGAACAAATTTGGCATTTTTGACATCGGAATCCCGATCACCCAAAAAATGGTGTGCAATAGCACACGAAAATCGTCGAAATGAGGCGTATGCTCGCTTCGGGGCTCGTTTGACCTTCCAAATGGGTCGGAAAAGCCGTGATGGCCAACCGTATGCATAGACAACGTCTTGACGGACGTCCACGAACAAATTTGGCATTTTTGACATCGGAATCCCGATCACCCAAAAAATGGTGTGCAATAGCACACGAAAATCGTCGAAATGAGGCGTATGCTCGCTTCGGGGCTCGTTTGACCTTCCAAATGGGTCGGAAAAGCCGTGATGGCCAACCGTATGCATAGACAACGTCTTGACGGACGTCCACGAACAAATTTGGCATTTTTGACATCGGAATCCCGATCACCCAAAAAATGGTGTGCAATAGCACACGAAAATCGTCGAAATGAGGCGTATGCTCGCTTCGGGGCTCGTTTGACCTTCCAAATGGGTCGGAAAAGCCGTGATGGCCAACCGTATGCATAGACAACGTCTTGACGGACGTCCACGAACAAATTTGGCATTTTTGACATCGGAATCCCGATCACCCAAAAAATGGTGTGCAATAGCACACGAAAATCGTCGAAATGAGGCGTATGCTCGCTTCGGGGCTCGTTTGACCTTCCAAATGGGTCGGAAAAGCCGTGATGGCCAACCGTATGCATAGACAACGTCTTGACGGACGTCCACGAACAAATTTGGCATTTTTGACATCGGAATCCCGATCACCCAAAAAATGGTGTGCAATAGCACACGAAAATCGTCGAAATGAGGCGTATGCTCGCTTCGGGGCTCGTTTGACCTTCCAAATGGGTCGGAAAAGCCGTGATGGCCAACCGTATGCATAGACAACGTCTTGACGGACGTCCACGAACAAATTTGGCATTTTTGACATCGGAATCCCGATCACCCAAAAAATGGTGTGCAATAGCACACGAAAATCGTCGAAATGAGGCGTATGCTCGCTTCGGGGCTCGTTTGACCTTCCAAATGGGTCGGAAAAGCCGTGATGGCCAACCGTATGCATAGACAACGTCTTGACGGACGTCCACGAACAAATTTGGCATTTTTGACATCGGAATCCCGATCACCCAAAAAATGGTGTGCAATAGCACACGAAAATCGTCGAAATGAGGCGTATGCTCGCTTCGGGGCTCGTTTGACCTTCCAAATGGGTCGGAAAAGCCGTGATGGCCAACCGTATGCATAGACAACGTCTTGACGGACGTCCACGAACAAATTTGGCATTTTTGACATCGGAATCCCGATCACCCAAAAAATGGTGTGCAATAGCACACGAAAATCGTCGAAATGAGGCGTATGCTCGCTTCGGGGCTCGTTTGACCTTCCAAATGGGTCGGAAAAGCCGTGATGGCCAACCGTATGCATAGACAACGTCTTGACGGACGTCCACGAACAAATTTGGCATTTTTGACATCGGAATCCCGATCACCCAAAAAATGGTGTGCAATAGCACACGAAAATCGTCGAAATGAGGCGTATGCTCGCTTCGGGGCTCGTTTGACCTTCCAAATGGGTCGGAAAAGCCGTGATGGCCAACCGTATGCATAGACAACGTCTTGACGGACGTCCACGAACAAATTTGGCATTTTTGACATCGGAATCCCGATCACCCAAAAAATGGTGTGCAATAGCACACGAAAATCGTCGAAATGAGGCGTATGCTCGCTTCGGGGCTCGTTTGACCTTCCAAATGGGTCGGAAAAGCCGTGATGGCCAACCGTATGCATAGACAACGTCTTGACGGACGTCCACGAACAAATTTGGCATTTTTGACATCGGAATCCCGATCACCCAAAAAATGGTGTGCAATAGCACACGAAAATCGTCGAAATGAGGCGTATGCTCGCTTCGGGGCTCGTTTGACCTTCCAAATGGGTCGGAAAAGCCGTGATGGCCAACCGTATGCATAGACAACGTCTTGACGGACGTCCACGAACAAATTTGGCATTTTTGACATCGGAATCCCGATCACCCAAAAAATGGTGTGCAATAGCACACGAAAATCGTCGAAATGAGGCGTATGCTCGCTTCGGGGCTCGTTTGACCTTCCAAATGGGTCGGAAAAGCCGTGATGGCCAACCGTATGCATAGACAACGTCTTGACGGACGTCCACGAACAAATTTGGCATTTTTGACATCGGAATCCCGATCACCCAAAAAATGGTGTGCAATAGCACACGAAAATCGTCGAAATGAGGCGTATGCTCGCTTCGGGGCTCGTTTGACCTTCCAAATGGGTCGGAAAAGCCGTGATGGCCAACCGTATGCATAGACAACGTCTTGACGGACGTCCACGAACAAATTTGGCATTTTTGACATCGGAATCCCGATCACCCAAAAAATGGTGTGCAATAGCACACGAAAATCGTCGAAATGAGGCGTATGCTCGCTTCGGGGCTCGTTTGACCTTCCAAATGGGTCGGAAAAGCCGTGATGGCCAACCGTATGCATAGACAACGTCTTGACGGACGTCCACGAACAAATTTGGCATTTTTGACATCGGAATCCCGATCACCCAAAAAATGGTGTGCAATAGCACACGAAAATCGTCGAAATGAGGCGTATGCTCGCTTCGGGGCTCGTTTGACCTTCCAAATGGGTCGGAAAAGCCGTGATGGCCAACCGTATGCATAGACAACGTCTTGACGGACGTCCACGAACAAATTTGGCATTTTTGACATCGGAATCCCGATCACCCAAAAAATGGTGTGCAATAGCACACGAAAATCGTCGAAATGAGGCGTATGCTCGCTTCGGGGCTCGTTTGACCTTCCAAATGGGTCGGAAAAGCCGTGATGGCCAACCGTATGCATAGACAACGTCTTGACGGACGTCCACGAACAAATTTGGCATTTTTGACATCGGAATCCCGATCACCCAAAAAATGGTGTGCAATAGCACACGAAAATCGTCGAAATGAGGCGTATGCTCGCTTCGGGGCTCGTTTGACCTTCCAAATGGGTCGGAAAAGCCGTGATGGCCAACCGTATGCATAGACAACGTCTTGACGGACGTCCACGAACAAATTTGGCATTTTTGACATCGGAATCCCGATCACCCAAAAAATGGTGTGCAATAGCACACGAAAATCGTCGAAATGAGGCGTATGCTCGCTTCGGGGCTCGTTTGACCTTCCAAATGGGTCGGAAAAGCCGTGATGGCCAACCGTATGCATAGACAACGTCTTGACGGACGTCCACGAACAAATTTGGCATTTTTGACATCGGAATCCCGATCACCCAAAAAATGGTGTGCAATAGCACACGAAAATCGTCGAAATGAGGCGTATGCTCGCTTCGGGGCTCGTTTGACCTTCCAAATGGGTCGGAAAAGCCGTGATGGCCAACCGTATGCATAGACAACGTCTTGACGGACGTCCACGAACAAATTTGGCATTTTTGACATCGGAATCCCGATCACCCAAAAAATGGTGTGCAATAGCACACGAAAATCGTCGAAATGAGGCGTATGCTCGCTTCGGGGCTCGTTTGACCTTCCAAATGGGTCGGAAAAGCCGTGATGGCCAACCGTATGCATAGACAACGTCTTGACGGACGTCCACGAACAAATTTGGCATTTTTGACATCGGAATCCCGATCACCCAAAAAATGGTGTGCAATAGCACACGAAAATCGTCGAAATGAGGCGTATGCTCGCTTCGGGGCTCGTTTGACCTTCCAAATGGGTCGGAAAAGCCGTGATGGCCAACCGTATGCATAGACAACGTCTTGACGGACGTCCACGAACAAATTTGGCATTTTTGACATCGGAATCCCGATCACCCAAAAAATGGTGTGCAATAGCACACGAAAATCGTCGAAATGAGGCGTATGCTCGCTTCGGGGCTCGTTTGACCTTCCAAATGGGTCGGAAAAGCCGTGATGGCCAACCGTATGCATAGACAACGTCTTGACGGACGTCCACGAACAAATTTGGCATTTTTGACATCGGAATCCCGATCACCCAAAAAATGGTGTGCAATAGCACACGAAAATCGTCGAAATGAGGCGTATGCTCGCTTCGGGGCTCGTTTGACCTTCCAAATGGGTCGGAAAAGCCGTGATGGCCAACCGTATGCATAGACAACGTCTTGACGGACGTCCACGAACAAATTTGGCATTTTTGACATCGGAATCCCGATCACCCAAAAAATGGTGTGCAATAGCACACGAAAATCGTCGAAATGAGGCGTATGCTCGCTTCGGGGCTCGTTTGACCTTCCAAATGGGTCGGAAAAGCCGTGATGGCCAACCGTATGCATAGACAACGTCTTGACGGACGTCCACGAACAAATTTGGCATTTTTGACATCGGAATCCCGATCACCCAAAAAATGGTGTGCAATAGCACACGAAAATCGTCGAAATGAGGCGTATGCTCGCTTCGGGGCTCGTTTGACCTTCCAAATGGGTCGGAAAAGCCGTGATGGCCAACCGTATGCATAGACAACGTCTTGACGGACGTCCACGAACAAATTTGGCATTTTTGACATCGGAATCCCGATCACCCAAAAAATGGTGTGCAATAGCACACGAAAATCGTCGAAATGAGGCGTATGCTCGCTTCGGGGCTCGTTTGACCTTCCAAATGGGTCGGAAAAGCCGTGATGGCCAACCGTATGCATAGACAACGTCTTGACGGACGTCCACGAACAAATTTGGCATTTTTGACATCGGAATCCCGATCACCCAAAAAATGGTGTGCAATAGCACACGAAAATCGTCGAAATGAGGCGTATGCTCGCTTCGGGGCTCGTTTGACCTTCCAAATGGGTCGGAAAAGCCGTGATGGCCAACCGTATGCATAGACAACGTCTTGACGGACGTCCACGAACAAATTTGGCATTTTTGACATCGGAATCCCGATCACCCAAAAAATGGTGTGCAATAGCACACGAAAATCGTCGAAATGAGGCGTATGCTCGCTTCGGGGCTCGTTTGACCTTCCAAATGGGTCGGAAAAGCCGTGATGGCCAACCGTATGCATAGACAACGTCTTGACGGACGTCCACGAACAAATTTGGCATTTTTGACATCGGAATCCCGATCACCCAAAAAATGGTGTGCAATAGCACACGAAAATCGTCGAAATGAGGCGTATGCTCGCTTCGGGGCTCGTTTGACCTTCCAAATGGGTCGGAAAAGCCGTGATGGCCAACCGTATGCATAGACAACGTCTTGACGGACGTCCACGAACAAATTTGGCATTTTTGACATCGGAATCCCGATCACCCAAAAAATGGTGTGCAATAGCACACGAAAATCGTCGAAATGAGGCGTATGCTCGCTTCGGGGCTCGTTTGACCTTCCAAATGGGTCGGAAAAGCCGTGATGGCCAACCGTATGCATAGACAACGTCTTGACGGACGTCCACGAACAAATTTGGCATTTTTGACATCGGAATCCCGATCACCCAAAAAATGGTGTGCAATAGCACACGAAAATCGTCGAAATGAGGCGTATGCTCGCTTCGGGGCTCGTTTGACCTTCCAAATGGGTCGGAAAAGCCGTGATGGCCAACCGTATGCATAGACAACGTCTTGACGGACGTCCACGAACAAATTTGGCATTTTTGACATCGGAATCCCGATCACCCAAAAAATGGTGTGCAATAGCACACGAAAATCGTCGAAATGAGGCGTATGCTCGCTTCGGGGCTCGTTTGACCTTCCAAATGGGTCGGAAAAGCCGTGATGGCCAACCGTATGCATAGACAACGTCTTGACGGACGTCCACGAACAAATTTGGCATTTTTGACATCGGAATCCCGATCACCCAAAAAATGGTGTGCAATAGCACACGAAAATCGTCGAAATGAGGCGTATGCTCGCTTCGGGGCTCGTTTGACCTTCCAAATGGGTCGGAAAAGCCGTGATGGCCAACCGTATGCATAGACAACGTCTTGACGGACGTCCACGAACAAATTTGGCATTTTTGACATCGGAATCCCGATCACCCAAAAAATGGTGTGCAATAGCACACGAAAATCGTCGAAATGAGGCGTATGCTCGCTTCGGGGCTCGTTTGACCTTCCAAATGGGTCGGAAAAGCCGTGATGGCCAACCGTATGCATAGACAACGTCTTGACGGACGTCCACGAACAAATTTGGCATTTTTGACATCGGAATCCCGATCACCCAAAAAATGGTGTGCAATAGCACACGAAAATCGTCGAAATGAGGCGTATGCTCGCTTCGGGGCTCGTTTGACCTTCCAAATGGGTCGGAAAAGCCGTGATGGCCAACCGTATGCATAGACAACGTCTTGACGGACGTCCACGAACAAATTTGGCATTTTTGACATCGGAATCCCGATCACCCAAAAAATGGTGTGCAATAGCACACGAAAATCGTCGAAATGAGGCGTATGCTCGCTTCGGGGCTCGTTTGACCTTCCAAATGGGTCGGAAAAGCCGTGATGGCCAACCGTATGCATAGACAACGTCTTGACGGACGTCCACGAACAAATTTGGCATTTTTGACATCGGAATCCCGATCACCCAAAAAATGGTGTGCAATAGCACACGAAAATCGTCGAAATGAGGCGTATGCTCGCTTCGGGGCTCGTTTGACCTTCCAAATGGGTCGGAAAAGCCGTGATGGCCAACCGTATGCATAGACAACGTCTTGACGGACGTCCACGAACAAATTTGGCATTTTTGACATCGGAATCCCGATCACCCAAAAAATGGTGTGCAATAGCACACGAAAATCGTCGAAATGAGGCGTATGCTCGCTTCGGGGCTCGTTTGACCTTCCAAATGGGTCGGAAAAGCCGTGATGGCCAACCGTATGCATAGACAACGTCTTGACGGACGTCCACGAACAAATTTGGCATTTTTGACATCGGAATCCCGATCACCCAAAAAATGGTGTGCAATAGCACACGAAAATCGTCGAAATGAGGCGTATGCTCGCTTCGGGGCTCGTTTGACCTTCCAAATGGGTCGGAAAAGCCGTGATGGCCAACCGTATGCATAGACAACGTCTTGACGGACGTCCACGAACAAATTTGGCATTTTTGACATCGGAATCCCGATCACCCAAAAAATGGTGTGCAATAGCACACGAAAATCGTCGAAATGAGGCGTATGCTCGCTTCGGGGCTCGTTTGACCTTCCAAATGGGTCGGAAAAGCCGTGATGGCCAACCGTATGCATAGACAACGTCTTGACGGACGTCCACGAACAAATTTGGCATTTTTGACATCGGAATCCCGATCACCCAAAAAATGGTGTGCAATAGCACACGAAAATCGTCGAAATGAGGCGTATGCTCGCTTCGGGGCTCGTTTGACCTTCCAAATGGGTCGGAAAAGCCGTGATGGCCAACCGTATGCATAGACAACGTCTTGACGGACGTCCACGAACAAATTTGGCATTTTTGACATCGGAATCCCGATCACCCAAAAAATGGTGTGCAATAGCACACGAAAATCGTCGAAATGAGGCGTATGCTCGCTTCGGGGCTCGTTTGACCTTCCAAATGGGTCGGAAAAGCCGTGATGGCCAACCGTATGCATAGACAACGTCTTGACGGACGTCCACGAACAAATTTGGCATTTTTGACATCGGAATCCCGATCACCCAAAAAATGGTGTGCAATAGCACACGAAAATCGTCGAAATGAGGCGTATGCTCGCTTCGGGGCTCGTTTGACCTTCCAAATGGGTCGGAAAAGCCGTGATGGCCAACCGTATGCATAGACAACGTCTTGACGGACGTCCACGAACAAATTTGGCATTTTTGACATCGGAATCCCGATCACCCAAAAAATGGTGTGCAATAGCACACGAAAATCGTCGAAATGAGGCGTATGCTCGCTTCGGGGCTCGTTTGACCTTCCAAATGGGTCGGAAAAGCCGTGATGGCCAACCGTATGCATAGACAACGTCTTGACGGACGTCCACGAACAAATTTGGCATTTTTGACATCGGAATCCCGATCACCCAAAAAATGGTGTGCAATAGCACACGAAAATCGTCGAAATGAGGCGTATGCTCGCTTCGGGGCTCGTTTGACCTTCCAAATGGGTCGGAAAAGCCGTGATGGCCAACCGTATGCATAGACAACGTCTTGACGGACGTCCACGAACAAATTTGGCATTTTTGACATCGGAATCCCGATCACCCAAAAAATGGTGTGCAATAGCACACGAAAATCGTCGAAATGAGGCGTATGCTCGCTTCGGGGCTCGTTTGACCTTCCAAATGGGTCGGAAAAGCCGTGATGGCCAACCGTATGCATAGACAACGTCTTGACGGACGTCCACGAACAAATTTGGCATTTTTGACATCGGAATCCCGATCACCCAAAAAATGGTGTGCAATAGCACACGAAAATCGTCGAAATGAGGCGTATGCTCGCTTCGGGGCTCGTTTGACCTTCCAAATGGGTCGGAAAAGCCGTGATGGCCAACCGTATGCATAGACAACGTCTTGACGGACGTCCACGAACAAATTTGGCATTTTTGACATCGGAATCCCGATCACCCAAAAAATGGTGTGCAATAGCACACGAAAATCGTCGAAATGAGGCGTATGCTCGCTTCGGGGCTCGTTTGACCTTCCAAATGGGTCGGAAAAGCCGTGATGGCCAACCGTATGCATAGACAACGTCTTGACGGACGTCCACGAACAAATTTGGCATTTTTGACATCGGAATCCCGATCACCCAAAAAATGGTGTGCAATAGCACACGAAAATCGTCGAAATGAGGCGTATGCTCGCTTCGGGGCTCGTTTGACCTTCCAAATGGGTCGGAAAAGCCGTGATGGCCAACCGTATGCATAGACAACGTCTTGACGGACGTCCACGAACAAATTTGGCATTTTTGACATCGGAATCCCGATCACCCAAAAAATGGTGTGCAATAGCACACGAAAATCGTCGAAATGAGGCGTATGCTCGCTTCGGGGCTCGTTTGACCTTCCAAATGGGTCGGAAAAGCCGTGATGGCCAACCGTATGCATAGACAACGTCTTGACGGACGTCCACGAACAAATTTGGCATTTTTGACATCGGAATCCCGATCACCCAAAAAATGGTGTGCAATAGCACACGAAAATCGTCGAAATGAGGCGTATGCTCGCTTCGGGGCTCGTTTGACCTTCCAAATGGGTCGGAAAAGCCGTGATGGCCAACCGTATGCATAGACAACGTCTTGACGGACGTCCACGAACAAATTTGGCATTTTTGACATCGGAATCCCGATCACCCAAAAAATGGTGTGCAATAGCACACGAAAATCGTCGAAATGAGGCGTATGCTCGCTTCGGGGCTCGTTTGACCTTCCAAATGGGTCGGAAAAGCCGTGATGGCCAACCGTATGCATAGACAACGTCTTGACGGACGTCCACGAACAAATTTGGCATTTTTGACATCGGAATCCCGATCACCCAAAAAATGGTGTGCAATAGCACACGAAAATCGTCGAAATGAGGCGTATGCTCGCTTCGGGCTCGTTTGACCTTCCAAATGGGTCGGAAAAGCCGTGATGGCCAACCGTATGCATAGACAACGTCTTGACGGACGTCCACGAACAAATTTGGCATTTTTGACATCGGAATCCCGATCACCCAAAAAATGGTGTGCAATAGCACACGAAAATCGTCGAAATGAGGCGTATGCTCGCTTCGGGGCTCGTTTGACCTTCCAAATGGGTCGGAAAAGCCGTGATGGCCAACCGTATGCATAGACAACGTCTTGACGGACGTTCACACGAACAAATTTGGCATTTTTCGGGCTCGTTTGACCTTCCAAATGGGTCGGAAAAGCCGTGATGGCCAACCGTATGCATAGACAACGTCTTGACGGACGTCCACGAACAAATTTGGCATTTTTGACATCGGAATCCCGATCACCCCAAAAAATGTGTGCAATAGCACACGAAAATCGTCGAAATGAGGCGTATGCTCGCTTCGGGGCTCGTTTGACCTTCCAATGGGTCGGAAAAGCCGTGATGGCCAACCGTATGCATAGACAACGTCTTGACGGACGTCCACGAACAAATTTGGCATTTTTGACATCGGAATCCCGATCACCCAAAAAATGGTGTGCAATAGCACACGAAAATCGTCGAAATGAGGCGTATGCTCGCTTCGGGGCTCGTTTGACCTTCCAAATGGGTCGGAAAAGCCGTGATGGCCAACCGTATGCATAGACAACGTCTTGACGGACGTCCACGAACAAATTTGGCATTTTTGACATCGGAATCCCGATCACCCCAAAAATGGTGTGCAATAGCACACGAAAATCGTCGAAATGAGGCGTATGCTCGCTTCGGGGCTCGTTTGACCTTCCAAATGGGTCGGAAAAGCCGTGATGGCCAACCGTA